>JAZGTI010016564.1:0-12707 GCA_036877585.1 Botia kubotai
GAGGCGTCGCGCGCTGGAGACGGAACCGCGCGGCACTCGGCGGGGATCTACGCCACTCAGAGTTGGCGCTCCTAGGGTCCGAGGAGGACATCATGATAGAGGAGGACGAGGCAGAGGGCGAGGAGGAAGAGGAGGACAGGGGAAGTAAGAGATCGAGTTTTGTCTACAACATGGATGATGAAGAGGAGACGGTTTCCTTAACAGACAGACGTCCCCAGTCAGGGTACGAAAATGTTTACAATGAGTACGGCTGCTGCGAGAGAGTTGTCATTAACGTGTCGGGCTTGAAGTTTGAAACTCAGCTGAAGACTCTCGCACAGTTCCCGGACACTCTCCTGGGGGATCCAGAGAAACGAATCAGGTACTTCGACCCTTTGCGTAACGAATACTTTTTTGACAGGAATAGACCAAGCTTCGACGCCATTCTATATTTCTATCAATCAGGGGGGCGATTAAAGAGACCCGCCAATGTGCCGTTTGACATATTTTCAGAAGAGGTAAAGTTCTATGAACTCGGGGAAGAGGCAATGCTCAAGTTTCGCGAGGATGAGGGCTTCGTGAAAGAGGAGGAGAAGCCGCTACCCGAGGACGAGTTTAAACGCCAGATATGGCTCTTGTTCGAGTATCCAGAGAGTTCAAGTCCAGCCAGAGGGATTGCGGTCGTGTCAGTGTTGGTTATCGTCATATCCATTGTTATTTTCTGTTTAGAAACATTGCCAGAATTCAGGGATGACAAAGAATTCCTCAGCCCAGGTAAAAATTCCACACACGCGGAAAATGGATTTACGCCATTCAACGACCCCTTTTTCATCGTCGAGACCGTGTGCATTATTTGGTTCTCGTTTGAGATCATTGTCCGTTTTTTTGCTTGCCCCAGCAAAGCTGCTTTCTTTAAAAACGTTATGAACTCCATAGACATTGTTTCTATTTTGCCTTATTTCATAACTCTCGGCACGGACCTCGCTCAACAACAAGGCAATGGGCAACAGGCAATGAGTTTTGCAATCTTGAGAATAATAAGACTTGTGAGAGTGTTTAGGATCTTCAAGCTGTCTCGGCATTCTAAAGGTCTCCAAATTCTCGGGCACACTTTACGCGCGAGCATGCGAGAACTGGCGCTGCTCATCTTTTTCCTCGTCATCGGTGTCATTCTGTTCTCCAGCGCCGTATACTTTGCAGAGGCGGATGAACCCACGTCACAGTTCACAAGCATCCCAGACGCTTTTTGGTGGGCTGTTGTAACCATGACTACGGTGGGCTACGGGGACATGAAGCCTATAACAGTTGGAGGCAAAATAGTGGGCTCGCTGTGCGCCATAGCAGGTGTTCTGACCATTGCGCTTCCAGTTCCTGTCATCGTGTCCAACTTCAACTACTTTTACCACCGGGAGACTGATAACGAGGATCAGACACCCGTTGTCGAACAACCCCCACCGGGATGCCCGTATTTTCCGGATTTCCTGAGAAAATTCAAAGGGTCACCATCAGGGTCGTCTTTGGGCGACAAGGCTGCTGAGTATATGGAGATGGAGGAAGGCGTTACGGAATCTCTTTGTGGTGCTGACACGCAGAGTCCGAGCAGAGGGAACGGTACTGACGTAGGCGGAAAAAACAGTTCAAATTCACCAACCCTACAGACAGATGTATGATTATAGAAAACCGATAACCTTTTTGCGAAAGGCTTTCATGAAGATGACGGCACAAATCAGTTAACAGCACACATGCACGCACGGTTGCGCACTCACAACTTGAAGACATACGCGCGTGCGCAAACAGAGAAGCTCACATACTTGTTAATTTATGGGCCTGAGGTGAAACGTTTTTGCCATGTGGCTACTTTTGTAGAGAAACACACCCTGTAATACAGTGACAGGCGACGCAAAAATCACCAGCTTTATGTGACGTGGATAGGTCTATATCTGCCCACCTGTTCTGTTGACAGAACGGAACAACTCCCCGTTCATTAAGCGAAGGCAACAACATGGAAAATGCATAAGCACTTTATGAGTTACATTTGTCAGTAATTGTAGGAAAAAGAGGCGAGTTTTATCTACAGCTATTATGCAATAACGTTAAAATCGTTTGCACTACCATCCGTTTTGTTTCAGTCTCCTAGTTTAATGAAGAGGGTAGAAGCGGAGGCAAAGAGGGAGTACATATAAACCACCCCAAAATAATATCTATTGCATTAATAATTCGAAATAATATAACGCACGCTGCAACGTTCATTGCTGAAAACAAACACAACCAATTTAGCGAATGTTTCCCATGCTAATTAATTATTCCAACGTACCGTTTTAATTATTAATTGGAGATCAGCGCGCACGACAACCTAAGGCGATGTTATCTTAAATCAAATTTTGGCAAACAAACGAGTCAGCATGCCAGTATTCATTATGTACTACACTCTGGTAAAAACAAAAATACTTTTTATCCAACCCCTGTAGTTATTTGTGCATCGTCCTGGGCTGCTTTTGATCAGTGCTTGCGAGTATTGAATAACAAAACAATCATTTTAAGTTTTTGTGAAACGCTACACTGCATTTGCATTTGTTAGCAAAATATCTCACACAATACAGCTTATTCATCATGCGACGAGAATTCATTAACTCCCCACATAAATGTCACAATCGTGTAAGCCGATGTCAAAACACCGGTTTTACATGTAACCAATTTAACGACACCGTGGCTTGAGGGATCAGTGTGGTCACTGCTTTCAAATTGCTGTTATGAGATTATATTTCGAGGGAATGCGCCATGCAACTGTTTCTTCGTCCCTTTACCAAGTGACAATGCATCCCTTTATAAAAACGCTGTGGGAAATGTACAGTCAAAGGGAAGACGAACTTGATTCCAGCGGTTCGGTGGACTTCATGCACAAGAGTACCTGCGTTCTACATCGACCTCTAGTGCTCTTGGAGTGCACGGTGACCACTGAGCATGCGCAGTTCGTTGCAAAACCAAGGTAAGCGTTTGTTTATTGGCGCAGCGATCGCGTTATTATTGTTTATTGGCGCAGCGATCGCGTTATTATTGTTTACGCTCAGTTCACAAGGCCTGTAGATGTTTAGACATGTGCACAGGTGTTTATGCACCGTTTGCGGCTAAAAACAAATGCTACACACGACCTTCGCGTGCTTTTAAACGCACGCTTGTCTCGCTTTCCTGATCTCATAATAATACATAAACAACACCTTCAATCGCTTAGCAACAGTGCCGTGTTCCCTTGGAATCCAAAAATCCTCATAGCTCATTAAGTGTTCAGCTTTGTTTTCTGATGTCATAGTATATAACCGTTACTGTTTTGTGGACAAGATAATTACCATTTAATTTCCAGTAAACCGACGTTTTGTCATTAATAAGATATATTATTGTACACACTACAGAGAGATAACTATTGCCTTCCTTGGCCTGCTCATCCCTCAGCTCCCAAACTTGTACTTATATAAAATATATTCACTGGATTAATCATCCCATTCCACTGTAAAAAGGCAAGAATTAGTATAATTACTTTTCTTGTGTATTAAAGGGTCACTTGCAGAGTTATGTAGTATTTTGGCATACAGTACGTACATTAACACACAGATTACATCATATTCACACAATAAAATCGTTTCAGAAATGTTATTTTGAAAGTTCTAAAGACGTTCTAAAGACGTTCAAAACATCCAGTTTTGTAGACGTTGGATTAACATTACTGTTTGGTTTTAAGAATATTATTAAAACATTTTTTCAGTTCTGTAACATTTAAAAAATGTTGCACTAATGTTTTTGATATATGATACATAACGTTAAAAAAAGTTCTGCTAACGTTACTGCAAGAATGTTTTTTTGACTTTGGGATAACTTTTAGTGAACATTAACCAAAATTCTGGGAACAATACTCAGCTGGGGTGTAGTGTATAAAATATTTGATCATAATTTGCCCATCTCTCCTTTAAGCAGATCTGGTCCTAAACCTTGTTGCTGGAGTCTGAAAGCACATTTTTACAGCCTCTATTGACCAATATAAAACACCGTTGTGCTGCAGCACAGCTGTTGCCTTTGTAAAATGGCTACCAAAACAAAGAACAGCATGGTGTCTCTCTCACATTTTATTACTTGGCATCTTTCGCTCAGTCTGTCTTCCTCTTTCTCCTACCTCGTTTCTTTTTGCAGTCATTGTTAAAGAAGTATACAAGGGTGCGAGTGTATCCCTCGATTTAAGGCATTTAGCCCAACTCACTTCTGTGTAGTGCGGAAACCCAAAAATGACATAAAACAAAAGCTGAGAAAACACAAGCTAAAATCAGTGCCGTGTGTGTTGTTCTGTACAGCTATGTGCAGGTTATTTGTTTAAAGCCCATGTTTGTTTGTGTGCCTGTGCGTTACATGTAGTTAAACCCGCGTCGCCTTCGTAAATATCAAGCTCAATGCCTCAGTTAATGGATATTAAGCTAGATTTCCTAATATCATTCGCCCATGACTCCAAAAGACGTTTTGCCATATTGATGGATCAGTGTAACACCAATCGTCATTTCCATAACACTCTCTCCCTGTAAATATCAAGACTGGCGTTTGAGCAGCGTGGAGAGCCAGAATGATGTGGCATTAGTCCAGCTGAAAGCAATCAGCACTCAGGGCATTAATTAGCCGCTGCGTGTGATGTGTGTGGCATGACACAGAAGTGTGGCCGTACTACACGGAGCTTTGGCTTGATTTCCATACGCACACATACATGGAATTTATCGGATGATAGGAAATAAACAGCTCTGTGGATTAAAAGATGAGTTGTCATGGCAGATTTTTCACTTCATAATCCCTTCATTTTTCCACGTCCCCCCCCCCCCANGAATGGTACCAGCAACAGCGCTGGGTGTGGATTAAATTAGCTGGGCACAAAAACAAGCATATATGATAAAAAATAAAAAGTACATAAGAACATTTTAAAAAAATGTGTCAATAGTGTTTTTAAAATGGAAAAAATTGGACGTTTTAAATGTTGCTAAACCTAAAAATTATGTTTTAATAGAAACATTACGGAAACATTCTTACAACCTAAAATTGTTAGCTGGGTGGAATCTTTAGGATCACAAGGCATTAAGGAGCACAGTTTCAGGCGGTGTGTTTAATTTGGAAAGTGACCAGTGGTTTAATTCAAAGAGTCCTGCAGCTAGACAAAGTTCAGTAAGAGCTGATTCATGGAATGAATTAGTGCTGTTAACAGTGAGGGTCTTTCACTGTGAAGTCAGGTTTGCTGAGTTTAATATACTCATATTTTCCTGGAACACACACAGAGTGACTAGCTTGTTGAAAAGACCAGCACTGCTGGTCACTAGTATATGTTGTTTCGGATGCTGATCCCCAGCACGGCATATTTGTTTGCCCGTTTTCCCAACTAGGTATCTTAACTAGCTTTCACAGCAAGAGTTGTTTGGTCAACCAGCTTTGCCAGAAAACAATGGCAGTATTGGTGAACCAGCAAGACAACTAACAATCTTAGGTTGTAGGAATGTTTCTGTAATGTTTTTTGAATGTTCTTGGAACATTCAAACATCCAGTTTTGTTTTAGAGATTGTATTAACGCTATTGCTTTGATTACAGTATTCAAATTCTGTAATGTTTTTGATACATGTTCCAATAACAACTTAGGAATAACATTTTTGAAGTATGATATATAATGTTTAAAATGTGTAAAATTAGTTCCACTAACATTACTGGTGTTTTGAGAACGTTCCTAGTTAGCTGGGTAGCACCAAGCTAGCACTACCCATTGTAATCCATGCAGCAGACGGTACCTGTGTGCATGGAAGACTGTATTCTATAAACAAGCATTTCTGTGTCTGTTCTCCCCATTATATTCTATAGCCCCGCTCCTGTGCTGTCAGCATCTCACTGCACCTCCCTCCATGGCGTGTTTGTTTGTCCTGTTGACTTGTCATGGGCACACACACACACACAGACAAAAACATTCCCTTCAGGGTTTAATAACACTCCCGTAGGGCAGGGCAGTGGAGGGCACAATGTGTGTGTTGCTGAGCAGTTCTGTCTTGTTGGGTTGTGTTTCTGTTGTCTGACGGCTTACGCCCAGAGCGTCAGAGAGCATTGTCTGCACTAATAGCACTGACCCCTCTGATGAGAGACCCAAGACGGGACACACGCAGCGGGACACCCTGACAAACTTAATGACCTTAGCAGAGGTCAGCGCATCAAGACTTTCATTTCCATCCAACATGAAGAGGAGCGAGTGGCCCACATAAAATTCTCAGAAGAGAACTTTAAAGTTCTCTATTTCAAAAAGAACTAATAGAATGTTTGTGCCTTTTTTAAGAGAACAGCTTCATTAAAGCAGTGCATCAAACTTGAACTTTCAAAATCACATTTTTAACATTTTTTTACTTAATGGAAATGTTAAGATAACGTTTTTACAACCTATAATTGTTAGCTGGGATATGAATTCAACATTTCAGGAATACTAGACATATATCAGTATTTTTTTAATAGATCTATACATTTGTATTAGTTATTGGTAGGAGTGTGAATCTCTGGGTTGACAGCAAATCAATTAGATTCATAACTCATTGGTTTTCAATTAAATAAAAAAAGGTTTTTCGTAATTTCAGAAACTTTAAAATTCAATTTGGTTCAATACACTGAACAGTGAGTTGACTCAGTAACTTTTTAAAATGCATTTACTAGGCAAAAAATAAGAAGAAAATCTTTAGACTGCTTAAGGCATCAAAAGTAACTTGACACAAAAGACTTCTAAGCCTGCAATTTCTAAGCCTTCCTAAGCACACAGTCCCATTCAACACAGTACAGCTCTGCAGGTGAATGAGTCTTAGTGACATTATACAGTAAATTAAGAAACAAGAAGGATCGGTGTAATTAATTCGCAATTTAGATTCATTTTAATAGGTCCATGTAAAAGCACAGATACTCCAAGTACTTGAATTTTATTTTAATCATTTGTTTATCTGCTTACAGACTTTCATCTATCTTTTCATTTATCTGTTTATATATAATAAATAAAACTGTACATCATGTGAGTTCAAATCTGCCATTACATCTGTCAAACGTACCTGAATCTAAGACAACACCTGCAAGTTAATATGTGCAAACCATTGCTTGATGGAGTATCAACCATTTTCCAGTTGTTTAATGAGAGATGGCGAAGCTACAGTAAATACGCAACTACCGCACATTCTAAAGAATGGTTCAAAACATATGTCCAAAAATGGGACTAATCCACATGCGGAGCTGCTGAAAATCGTATTCTGATACGGACAGAATTGAGAAGTGAAAAGATAAACATTAAGCAGTTTTCTCCTGGTCTCGATTTCTTTCTAATGTGAGAACAGTCAAAACATAATTTAGCGTTTTTCAATTTTCAGTGACAAAGAACCAGTAGAATAGCACTTACCAGTAGAAAAGCACTTGAAAATATTGCTTTTTAAAGGTGCACTTTGTCATTTTTTACTACATCAAAAGTAGTTTTACACACAAAAGTGAACAGCACTTTCCAAACATGTTTTGGAAATGAAGTACAATCACATTTCAGCCATTTCAGCAGCCTAAACTGTTTGGTCCTACATGGACCTAGGTAACAGGGAACGTTCTCAGAACATTGGCAAAGCGTTCTTGCAAAACGCAAAATTAGTGCAACATTTTTTAGCATTATACATCATAACGTTAACACAACATCTAACAAACTGGATGTAAACGTTTTTAATGTTTTTGCTACCTAATGGAAACGTTAAGAAAACATTCTTGCAACCTAAAATTGTAAGCCGGCATATTAATTGCATATGACCAAATGTATTATTTACAGAATCAACAGTTACATTTATGCATTTGGCAGATGCTTTTATCCAAAGCGACTTACATTGCATTATATTATACATTGTTTCTGAGTATGTGCAATCCCTGGGTTCGAACCTATGACCTTGGTGTTGTTAATGCCATGCTCTAACCACTGAGCTACAGGAAAGCAGTTGCAGACGTTACATGCGTTGACCGCTAATTTGATGCAGTATTTCTACATTGGCATCAGCAGCTAACAGCTTGTTTTGGCGTCATGCTCACTGCTAGGTGTTAGTATAAACAAGCACAAAAATGACTGAGTGCACCTTTAAGTGTAATTGAAGTATTTAATCAGTAGCGGACATCACAGTACTTCACTTCCAATGATAGTGTTGAACAGGACAGAAAACAGGCACGAAGAAGGATGATGGATGGCGAAGTGAAGCGTGCATCCGAGACGTGTGTGTGTGTGCGTGTCTGTGTGTTGGGGAGGTAGTTTGTCACCAGCAGTTTGCACATCTCATCATTTACAAATATATTCCAAACTTTATAAACTAATTTATATTTTATTATATATATAAATATATATATATATATATATATATATATTACATTTATCAGACAGAATTAATTTAATGACCGTTAATGCACCTGATTGAAACTTGAACATTTGCCACATTTGAAATCAATTATTGGCCGACACAAACAACTAAACAACAATATAAGCTTATTTTTTAAGGGCGATATAATTGCATCGGTGAGATTTTTAATCAATGCATCGAAAACAAATGAGTAATTTGTTTTTCAATACAAAGACGCTTTTCTAAAAAACGTGCGGTGTAGAAACATATAACAATTCAGTTCGACACAATACTTCACTCTTCACCTTTCTTGTCAAGTTATTCCACAATCTAATCTCTCTAATAATGCCATCTTTCAGGATGTGACATTGTAGCCGTCCTGGGAAGATACTGTGGCCTTGCTTTGCATTAGAGACGGTCTCCAATTCCACACAGCAAACAGACTCTCATCAGCAGAAAGGAATTACAAACGGGACTGGCTATGCCCCGATGTAATTTCGGCTCTGTTTGGTAGTTATAGACAGACAGGGAAGCCAAGCGGGGGTCAGCCCGGCTAACAGGGAACGGTATCAGAATGTTGGCTAACATTCTCTAAAAGTTCTGTCGAAGTTATCACAAAACGTTCATGTAGTAACGTTGGTAGCACATTTTTCTGATGTTAAATATCACACATCAAAAACGTTATTCTTGAGTAGTTAATGGAAGGTTAATGGAAGTTCCAAAATGTATTATGGAATAATGTTAATATAACGCCTAAAAACGGAATGCTTTGAACATTCCTAAAACTTTCAAAATAATTTCTTTAATGTTTCTGTTGCTTAATGGAAACATTACGGAAATATTCCTACAACCTAAAGTTATTCGCTGGCTCTGTAACCATCCAAATTTCTCCTCTGTGTTGAGCAAGGAAATCTTCATTGTTGTGATAATTCCTCTGGTCTGCATGTTTATCTTGGTGGGTTTCCTGTGTTTTAATTGGCCGGTCATGCTGCCTCCAGAGAACAGGCTGAGAAACTGCAGCTCTAGAATTAACCAGCACTTCCTGTCTGTCTATGGAGATTGTTAAAGTGTAAAAACTGTTAGTGTAAAAGCAGTGTAATGTTTTTTTAATTATTTATAGTACTGTTGTAATGGGTACAAGGATCTGTATCTAACTTTCCTCAGGAGAGCCTTTAATTTGCTTCATTTAGTTGTTCTGTGAACAAAACGTTTAGTGCAGATTTGCTTCTGGAGCACAAAACGCGGAGAACTGCATCAGCTTTAGAAACAATAAAACGCTTTCCTAGAACATTTGAAAATAAATCGGTTAAAAATGTATTTGCTACTGTAGTAATACAAAATGTCTAATTATGTTAGAAATATGGTTTTGAAACATTTTGCTTTACCAAACGTGGTTTACCGAACGATTCAGTAGCTATGGCACAGGTGGTGTGACCATGATATTTTCTGTTGTTGTAATATTTATATAATTTTATATTAAAAAATAATGTTTGATTCTTCCTGTTGTCTTCCTGTATTTACACTAATTCTGACCACACAGCCACAAAGACATTTTTACATTTATCGGTAGTGAATTCAATTACATTGTTGATGTCACGTATTACAGTAGAATGTGTATTTAATCTGTATTGTATGGAATCAGGTTTGGTATAATTGTTCAAATAAAACCTCTTTCTTACCCATTTTTGGGTTAGACAGACAGATAAGGCCTAGTGAGATGACTGACTTTCCCTACAGCCCTGTCACTTCCTCTCTCTGCTAAAGTCTCTGTATATGTGTATAACAGTTTCAGCTCCTTTGGGGGGGGGATGGAAAGTTAATGTTGCCATGGTAACCTTAGCTAAAGTCAATCCAGAGTTAACTGTGTGTGTGTGTGTGTGTGTGTATGCATGTTTCCAGTGTTTTTTAACAATAAACATACGTGTGAGTGAAATAAACCTATGTGTGTTTGTTTGTGTGTGTGTGTGTGAGAGAGAGAGAGAGAGAGAGAGAGGGAGAGAGGGAGGGAGAGGGAGATAGATAGAGGGAGAGAGAGGTAGCAGGACTTGCTTGATTAGAACGGTGTTTTCTTTTTGTGATGTTTTGCTTTAACTGGAAAATATGTGTTGGGGGATGTAGGGCTTTTTCCCCTCCATCAGGCGCAGTCTCGCTGTGTCTCCTCGTTCAGTTACCTGAGCATTGTTTATGATGCATCCATATTCATAGCAGTGTGGCAGACACCACGATGTGGCTCATGATATCTTTGCTGCTCCCCCAGGCTTTGCTGAATGCAACATGTGGAGCACTTAAGTGCTTTCCTGCTCCTCGCTGTGAGACAGAAAGCTTGTTCCCCAAGCACAGCTCATCACTGCAGCTGCTGCCCTCTTTCCACATGGATTTTGACAAGTTTCTCCCTGTCGCTTAAATAATGCAAACCCTCTCGCCTCAGCATAGTGCAATTAACCACAGTGACACTGTGTTGGTGTGTGTGTGTGTGTGTGTGTGACTGCCATATTTGTTCCATGTATTCCGACTTGGTCTATTACATAATCATCTGCCCAGCTAACAATTCTGGGTTGTAGGAATGTTTCCGTAACGTTTCCATTAAGTAACCAGAACTTAAAAAATGTTATTTTGAATGTCCCAGGAACGCTCAAAAGATGTTTGATGTATGATAAGTAAGGTTAAAAATGTTATACTAACATTACTGCAGAACGTTAGAGAGAATGTTTCGCGAACATTAGCCAATGTTGTGAGAACGTTTCCGGTTCACCCAAAAACGTACAATGTTGTTGTCATTTCAAATCCACGACTTTCTACTATAGAAAACAAGAGAAACTTTGAAGAATGTTGATGCCGACCTTCTCCACACAGTCAATGAGAATGGGAACAGAGGCTGTCAGTCCCTATTATACCATTTTTGTTTAAAAAAAAAAGCAAGAAATGTATTTTGATCTGAAACAACATGGGCTTGAGTAAATTATGATCGTTTATATTTTTTTTTAGGTAAACTATCGCTTTAAATGGTGCAATCACACTGGAGCTTTTGGTGTGGATCCTTGTCTGCTTGATTCAGTTTGGATTGTTTCGTTGGTGTGAAAGCGGCTTTCTGAACAAAGCTGTGTTGCATGATCTAGTGATGCACGAGTCTGTTTTAAAAACGGGGTCTGGGTGGTTCATGTAAGTTTGCCAACTCATGGGAGAGCAACTAGCTGTTTGTTTTATGCTTTAAAGCTTTTTTTATAGCTGCTTGTTTCAGGATAAATTGCTTTTGGAGAGAGAATCATAAATTCTTTATATCTCTTGTGATGGATCTGCAGTAAACGTGTTGTTCTGTGAAGTTTTGATGATAAAAACAAAAGGACATGAAAGAATGCAAGTATTTCAGAGTAAAACAGGATAGTCGGCAGGAAAAATGTAGGCCAGGATTTAATTTTATCCGGAAATTGATTGGACTCAATATATACCACAGAAACGCAAAGGTATTTCTGCATGTGAAAGAAAAGCTTGTATGTTTAACTGAACTGCCTTTAAATGACAGGTTAAAATGACAGATTTAAAACAGATTGCATGATTTAATACATTGCATGAAAACAATATTAATGTTTATTATTGTTGTTATTATTACTATTATATTTAGGGGGGTTCCGTAATGCTGTGTGAAGTTTTAAATTTGTGTTTTAATATTTAAAATTGTATTATCATGTCATTCTACTATGTGCAATATTAGTTTTTTAAGCCTGAAGGTAAAACATGCATTTTAACTTCAGTGTGAATAAATGACTGTTTTTAAGGTGTTTTTGTATAGTACGCGGCATTATCAAAAGCAATTTTTAATTGTTGTGTTCCTTTTTTAGATGTTGTATTAACATTATCGCTTGGTTATAAGAACGTTATTCAAACATTTTTAAATCTGTAACCTTTTTTTAAACCGTTCACCCACTTAAGAACATTTTGATTTATATAATATATAACATAAAAAAATACATTCTACAAACTGCAAGAATATCTTCACTTTAGGGAGAACTTTTAGAGAACATCAATCAACGTTCTGAGAACATTCCCTGTTGTCTGGGTCAGCCCTGTTCCGACTAAATTCACGTATTGCAGTTTCTACATTTAGAATTGTAAGTCAAGCTAACTCACTCACTCTACTTTCTCTGTTCTCATATTTTGACCAAGTAGATTCTGATGCAGTTTTTGTCTCTTCAGTGACACTGCCCTTTTCATCTTGCCTGCGTCTTCCACAACCTACAGTAGCTGTCCTGATTTCATTTAGATGAAGCTTGAAAAATGACGGCGCACTGCAACGCTTATTGTGAACGTTAGAGATACTCTTATGCTTGAAATACCAGTGTAGATGAG
>JAZGTI010016565.1:0-12706 GCA_036877585.1 Botia kubotai
AATAATAACAATTTTAAATCAATAAAGTTTATCATTGGTACACTGGCACCTTGATATCTTAATATGAGTTACTTTTTATTCCCATTGAAAATAAAGTTAAACAACATCTTGCACTGTTACTTTGTTTGCTCTCACATTCTGTGCTTGCCTTCACAGCTCATTGTTCTATTGCTAGTGTACATTCTGAAGTGACATGCAGTTTTGATGCTGTCTGTGCAGAACACCCCAAGCTGTGTCCATGTCAGTTACTTCCAGTGTAACGGTGACTGACCTTGTTTGGTTCCACCCTCAACTCACAGATGAGCAGAAGTTTGAGCTGGCCAGAATCCAGACACAGTGGCGAAACTAACCCGAGACTCCCACTGTGGTTGCTAGAGAATTTGGCAGCCCTGCGCGCATCGCCCACCTCTGTAAACAAACCCAAGAATCCAGCTTCACCTTGACTGCCATATCTTCTCTGCCCTTGCCCTGTTTTCCAAAAGATAACATTTATAAAAGAGATGAGACCACATTTACGTTAAATGAATCCTTGTGTAAGAGGTGATTAGATTATATCTGTGATGGAGAGATACTCAGTTGGAGAGCTTGTTATAAAACCCAGGAGTGCAATAATTTGCATCCCACTTGTGAAGCCAGTGACAAGCCTTTGAAGAGTGAAATGGATGGGCTATTAAATATGAATCATTTGGAGTTGTCACAGAGAACTGTAGATGAAAGATCTGTGTCAGTGTGATCTGCTCATTTAAACTCCCTCTGACGATATTGATTTGACATTTCTGTGTTACACATCAAACCCTCAGATTTATGGTGCAGGAAACCAATATCGGGGCAAAACAGGAAACCACAGGACTGTGTTGGGGAATTTTGTTGTGTTAAAACAGCACAAATGTGTTTTAGCATCACAACACGCCTTTTACCACTGCAGCAATATAAATCAGCGCTCAGTTTTTGAAACTCCTTTTCAAAAGCCTTTAGCCGAGGTGTCTGTCATGTTTATGATGTACCTCATGGGGAGTTTAAAAAGGAGTTCAGAAGTTGTGTAACATGCCTGGGATGATTTTAGTGTCCTTCATTCTGCATGCTTTCATTCATTTCATTCATTCTTCATTTCTTCAGTGAGACAGATTAATTTTGTTAAACAAAAGATGTCATTCCAGAACCGTCGTAACATTTATAAGCCTCTGAAAACCAAAACAAAAGAGAGAGAGACTGATGGAGGGGCAATCGGCGATGAAAGGTTTGTATATTAAGTACAACTGCTGATTGGAGATACTATAGATCAAATAAAAACCTTGACTGGAGCACAAATAAAATAGAATGGACAAACATATCGTTTTTTATAACATGCAGAAAAGGTGCTGAAAATCTGTTCTGGATGATGTGGCCCCAATTTAATGCACAATGCTAATGTCAAACTTTATTGGAATCAATTTAGTTGCCTATGTAGGTAGCCCTTAAGGTTTTGACTCACTAGTTGACAAAGACCATAAACAAAGGGGCTTGCAGGGTGTGATCAAAGACCCTGAGGGGCTTGTCATGTTTTAATAAATGCAACACAAAGACGCAAAAGAAGAAACAGTAGATAAAGACTGAGTTAAGTATATTAAATTCTAAATACTAAAATAATAAAAAAATCTTACCAAAATCAACAAGACTTCAAAACGTCAAAAGCTGAATAAATCTTGCTGAATAAGCTTAATAGCCAGTTATGGGAACCACCATCCAAACCAGCAGCCATGCTGATCTTGTTAACAGGGACAGAAATTTGTATATAGATGAAAAACACTCCACACATTTCCTCACACTCTTCACCTTCCTCATGTCAGATCATTATACTCCCGATAAAACTGAATGCAAAGCACTTGTCTCACCTATTAATTGTTCAAGATAATGTCACACTGGTGCTACTGTTAACTGCCAGCTCGTTCTCTCACTAAATGCACTGAGAAAATGAATTAATATTTACATTTCCTCCGATTCTATGTGTGGCTGTTCAGTAATTGAGGACTAGAGAAATTGTCACATTTTTTCATTAGACTTGCAAATTAGGGACTACGCAGACATTCTTTTGTGGCCTTTAACCATTATTACACTAAAATGATGAAGACTTCCTGTTGAGAGACCTTTCCACTTATATTTTACTACAAATATTACAAACGTTTTTTTCCTCCACAAAAGTCATAAGTGGACACAGTCCACTTACCAAAACAAGAAGTTGCTGTAGACAAAAGTCTGATGTTAAGCTAATGTCTCACTAATCAGTTGGGAAATGGGTAACCTGACTTGCTTTCAAAAGACTTTGGTGTGGAGCTTAGTGCAAACACACTTACACACTGTGTCAACAGTTTGAACAGCTTGGGTAGAAAGAACGTCATATTCAAAGTCATTGTGTTAAAAGTGGACGCTGTACTTCACCTTATTCAGGTAATAAAGATGTTGACAGATCTCACAGGGTTCTGTTGACTCAGAGCAAAGTGATGGAAAGAGGCACTTGGGCTCCTCATTTACTGACAAAGAGAAACATGAAACTCTGTAATTACCACACACACGTTTTGGTGAAGACTGTGGAGGTGGACAAATAACTATATTTTGTAGTTGGGTCATGTACGAATTAAAGCTAATATAACCACAACCTTTTTTAATCCTTCACAATATTGGACCTTTGGCTCATTTTCCAAAAATCAGCAGCTTTAGTTTTATATCTCTTCTGGTGACAATAATTAATACCCCTCTGATATCAGAACATGTCTGGCCATGGTCCATTCCAGCTGCCTGTTGTGAGCTCTGTCAGCACATACTTCAGCTTATCTGTCTACCCAGAATACCACAGGAGACCGTAAGAATTGGTTAGAATTTCAACCTGCTGCAGTTGCAAGTAAACATCAAGTCTAAATTGATCCTATTTACTTTATTAAATGTGATTCAGGTGATTTTTCTTGACTGTCACATAAAATGTCCCTTCCTCCTGACAGATATCACTAAAATGGGTGTTGTGTGACACCACACCTGTCTCTGTGACAGCCCTAGGCATTGTAAACAGCAAAAAGTGTCAGGGGAGTGGCTTGCCTTTTGGGCTAATCAAAACACTCTCTGCCTGTCAATTATTTCCCCCATTCAGGTTTGTTGATGTCTTCGAAGGATGGGGTTTTGGAGGGAAGACATGGTTTATATATAGAAACTGAAATAACTTTTAATCTTTAAAGCACCTTTAACTTTAAACTTAGCTTGTCTTATTGTGAATTACTTATTTGTTGATGTTATTTTAAAAAAGAAAAAATATATATATATATATATATTTGTTGTTGCCTTTCATGAAAGTGTAATAGCTTTGTCTCCAACTTTCCTATTCAGCAAATTCTCACAATCCAATTAATGGATAAAATCAAGTTTTTGAACAAAAATTTTAAACTCATATAAAATGAATGCCCTTTTACAATTGCAAAATTAACTTTCATATAACCCGGATAAACAATTTGGATATTAATTAACAGGATGATACCGTGTGACTTCATGCTGAAAATGAAAATCTCTCAGCTGAAAAATGTCTTTTGTGACAGAATCACACAAATGTTGTTTTCATGTACACACTACCGCCTATAAAACAATGTCTGCAGGTATGCATGTGAAGTCACCATTTGTATTGTATCAGATGGGTAGTGACCTGAATATAGAATATACTGTGCTCATTTTACATTCATTTAACTAATACGTTAGATTATTTTTTACACAAGAATGCTTCTTAAATAAGTATTGGGCCATGTGCAGTCACTGTATGCTTTGTAAAACAAGTATTAAGACAAAACAGCGCAATTAAAAAAAAAAGAATTAAAAGTACTTCACATTTTATTTTATCAGCTTGTTAACTGGTTCATTCTTTACAAAAACTTGCCTTCCTGGTACATAAATGTATTTATGGGCTGTGCACACAACACTGACAACAATAATGATACCATTACCTGATTATAATTCAATTCTCTTTGTAATTAACATCATGACCTGTGAATAATCCTTGCACAGCAAACTCTGGCTGCATTTCCATTGCCATGACAACTGCAGCCTCTCTGGCAGAAAACAACAATCAACTCCGTCACTGTGATTAGACAGGAGACGTCGATGTAAAAAGGAATTCAAAAATTAACACTTTCTCAGGTTTTCAACTCTTTATTTCCCATTTCAAAAGACTTAAATTCTTGGACGTGGAACAAAGAACAGAAATAGCCCATTCCTTGTTCAGTTCTAGGGATAAAATATGTCTTTTAATCATTCCACAACACTCTCAGTTTTCGACATATGGTTCTTTCATCCATTCTCTTCTGTGGTCTCTGGTTCTGGTGATGATTTTATTGTTGTTATTTATTAAACCTTGCATAATTAGTGGCTGTAATAAATTACAGTGAGATTGTCCTTAAGGAGCCCAAGGAAAAGTCTTACTTAAAAATGCCAGATTTCCACTGTCTTTAATGAGCTTTCTGCCAGCATCAACAGCCATTGAGGGAATTTTCTACCTTCTGCTTGGTCTCCGTAAAATGCTGCATAATTGCAGTAAAGTGCAATTGTACTCAGATTAAGACATCATATCTAATTAAGCCTTAAAACAGACAGTCATTCGTTTCCCCCACTGAAACACTGGTGCTTTTTAAAGCAACATGGATATGCTGTATATGATATATGATTACAAAGAGCAGAGTTTTGAAATAATACTGAAATATTGCAATGTGTTGGATAAAAAATATTTACATGTATGCATTAGACAGAAGCATTTATCCAAAATGACCAAAAGTTCATTTAAAGGTGTGTGCACACTGTACAATTTGGCAGTCTGTTCATAATCCTTAAATATTCCTATGATCCTAGGCCAAAATCTGTATTCTTCTATTGCTTGTTTAACATGTTTGCTGACAGCTGATTGATGACCATTGGAATAAATTTTCACTCAGATAAAATTCTGCCAGCATCAGACGTTTTGAAGCACAGTCCTGCAGTGTCACTTCTCCTACCAAAAGGAGCACTGACATAAATAAATGCTAGAGATTATTTTTACATGCTCACCATCACCAGCCATGTCACAGACTTATAGCCTTAAACTTGTAGCCTGACATTAATGGCAACTGGGATCCCACAGTGTTACGTGTCTTATGACTGGGATTATATTTGTACAGTCTGACAAGCAACAATTTTAATACACTATTAAAAATCACACAGGGTGCACCCAGCCAAAGGTTTACAGTTTATCAGTTGTGTGATTCTTGGGAATCAAAACAGTGATCTTGGCATTTCTAGCACCATGTGCTACCAGTTGAGCTAAAGGAAATGGCTTTGATGCAGTGCTATTAAGAAAACTGAATGATGTCACAAGGTTGACCACTACAGTGGTGTTTTTCTTACAACACCACCATTAATAAAACTCATAACTGAATGTTGTATTCCCTTGAGGAAGAATCACACCTCTCAACTTGTTCTTTCCTTACTTTAGTCATTTTCCACACACTACATCATGTATTTGGGGGGGAACCAGTATATGATTGTAATTGCGTTAGTAACGTAGGTTGTACAACACCACAGAGAAGGGGTGGACAAAACCCTTTTTAATTACAAGCTCTCTCAGGCACTGTCAAGCAGTCAAATTTAAGTCAGAGGATGAACTAACCCGCAGTATTAATGTAATAGATTATGTAATGTCCCCTTATTTCTTGATTCTTTTCCTGCCCTTTCTCTGTTGATAAGATCTCTCCCCAGCCTCTTAACTATTGGCCGTCTAATTCCATTAAATCATACTTTGAAGTGCTGTGAGAAGAGTTTCTCATTGCTTAAAGCCTTCTGAGGGCTGCGTTCATGTAGCTTCCACAGTCTCTGAGAAAAAGGCAGTTGTTTGAAAATGCCAAAAAACGTACAGTGCTGTGAGATCAGAATCTTAATTGAGCCTTAACTCCAATTCCCAATAACCCATCCAATGAATGCTGAGGTACATATGTGCTTAATTTAAAGAAACATTTCACACACTGAGATGTAACAACAAACCTGTTGGTCTGTTTCTGAACCATAGTATGGTTTGGAAAGACTTTGAGAATAACACAAGTTTTGGATCATTTTTATAACACGTTTGTGGTTTCAGCAGCCGTTTAAAAGGCTTTTCACTTTAGTTATTTTTCACATTTATTATGCTGCATGGCAAAGAGCAGGCACATTTGACTTGCATGTCTGTTGTGTTCCAAAGAACAAAGTTATACACATCTGGAATGACATGAATGATGGTCAGTAAATGATGAAAGAATTTAAATTTTGTAGAGTAAACATTACCATTAACCAAAACAGGGTGGAAAGTTTTAGGAAAGATCAATATGGTCACTTTACAAAAAAACACCATAGCAACCGTTTAGTTAATCAGAACTATATAACCATCAAACCTGCAGTTTGAAACATTTTAAATAAACCCTAAACTCTTTAAATATGAATTTTTCAAGCCAACATTAAAGTCTGTCTTGATGTACTTTTGTAGTGTTTAGTTGTTATCTCACGATCACATGCAGCTGTAAAAATTACAAAGCAGGAATAAAGCAAACAAGATTTAGACTTGCTGTTCTTCAGCTGGAATGGTGATGTTCTGCTGTTCCTATAGTATTGTGTTATTTGTATGAATGCAGCCATTAAATAATTATGCATAATCACACTACAGTGTCAGTGTAGAACATGCTAGATGCTTTAGGTGTGGGAGTTGCCATCTGCAGGTGTGAAGTTCACCATGTTATTTTCAAGAAGACTGACTCATGAAGTTTAAGAGCTGTTGACTCCAAAGGCTGCACTAATCTTTCTCAAGCATGTTGAAACAAACTGTTGCCAGGAACTAATGGTATTACAATAAAGACTGGCCTTAGGCAACAACACTGGCAAAATAGTCTTGCTTTAATCCTGTAACTTATTTTATTGAAATTGATTGTTTTGCAGTAAAATAAACCCTATCATGTTGCACATTTCAAAGCTACTGGAACCTGTTACGGAGGAGGTCTCTGCCACACCTCCTACTGGTCACCAGCAGGAACCCTCACCAGAATATTAATACCTTTTGAACTCCATTTCCCATGATCCTGTACCTGGTTCTGATTACTTCCTGTTTGGCACCTGAACTCAATTATGGGGACTATAAAGCCCAGATCTGATTACCGCCATGTGCATCATTTCAGAGTGTATTCCCAGATTGCTTTATCGTTACCTGCTGGAGAATTTTTGCTGCCTGCCTTTTGATTCTGCTTTGGACTGTGTTTTTGAATGTTTGCTGCCTGCCCTGACCCTTGCCTGTTTCATCGTTCTGTTTTTGTCTAGTCCGCATTGCTCTAATCACCCCTGTTTGACCCATGCCTGTTTATTGTTTACATTTGTTAATAAATCTCTGCAAATGGATCCCTCTGCCTCCGCCTCTTCGTTACAAAACCAAAAAGGCTCTAAAACTAAAAATTCATGATGATTTCAGGAAAAAAATATTTTAATAGTTTATAGTTGGAATCTTTAAATTTGTGCTGTGCAAAGTAGTAGATTCATTGCATTGATTAAAAAGTTTATTTTTAAATAACAAGCAACAAGCAATAGCAACATTTATTGTAAGCCAGATGCAGAGGTTTGAGTATTGCAAACAATCCTAAAGAACAGAGCTTCATATATAATGGGAGTGTTTGTGAAAGTCCAAAATACAGTGAAAGAGTACAGTAAGCTCACATTAAACAGTCATGCAACATTGTAAACTTTTAAAGTTTTGGTTAAACAAGCCAATTTGTAATTTGACTGCTTGTGTAATTTGAATACTTAGGCACTGTCATCATGGGTTACAGTATAAAAAATCACAATTTTAATTTAATTTCTTTGTGATTACAGTATTACCAAATATGAATTTTGTCAATTATGCAGTTCTTCTCTCTAGCCCTGAGAGGCCAGACTTTGAGTGAAAGTTCTCTTTTGCCCATGCTATCTGAAAGATGAAGACGCTCATGCGTGTGGACAGTTGGCCAGCGCGGTGCGACTAACAGCCAGGAAAGCTGGCTCTTCATCAAGCCACCGACCACTGGGAAATTTCAGCAAGACAAAGAGAGTGCAACAGAAAGATGGATGGGTTCATCTAACATTTCAAGATATTAAATGCTCTTCTTTTGTTCTTGGGTGTTGGTAGATATCACAAAAGCTGGATGGTGACACGCTTAGAGCCATTCACAACCAACAGCTGCTTTAAAGCAAGGGACTTTAACCCCCCTTTAACACGCCTACCCATATATGTCAGGTGACCTTGAGTAGACGGTTTACATGCTTTTAATTAGGGTTGGAGCTACACTCAGCAGAAAGACAGCCCTTCAGTTGGCGTTTTTTATTTTTGCCAAGAAATATTTTGGAATTTTGAAATATTTTGCCAAGTTTGAAAGGTTTGCAATCTAAATCTTGCCTTTATGTAGTTGAGCTCAGTCTGACCTAAAAAATATAGTGTTGACAATGACCCTACTGCTGGACTTTTAGACCGTTTTGCCTACCACATCATCCTAACTCAGAACAACAAAGTGTATTTGGCAATTAGTCCATACTAAAAGTAAAAATGCTGTCAGATGTTATAAAATCACTTTGAAACCATACATGCTACTTATAATGTAATTCTAAACTAAACGTCTTTCGGGGCAGCAAAAACTGTTTAACTGTTTAACACACAGCCTGTTTAACAGCCTGAATAAGGCAGAACCAAAAGTTTAGCAATGAACATCAGGCTTTAAATACTGAAAGAAATACCAGTTCATATGCAATGCCATTTCCATGCAGTAGCTGAGACCAAATAATCTTTGCAGGAACATGTGGTAGGGCAGGAGTCATCACCACTG
The DNA here is from genome assembly GCA_036877585.1 of Botia kubotai. Lineage (NCBI taxonomy): Eukaryota > Metazoa > Chordata > Actinopteri > Cypriniformes > Botiidae > Botia > Botia kubotai. The sequence continues at coordinate 8,847 of JAZGTI010016565.1, forward strand.
GCTTTTCACAATGACTCATGTCATGACATATTTGCAATACATATTGCTCATGTATTGAGTGTATTTATAACCTGTTAATCAGACAGATCATAAAAGTCTATGGTGAACCAGCATGGCCTAAATCCCACAGACCAACACCAGAGTCAGAAGTGAGGAAGAACTTGAATATAAAATTCTAAAAAATTAGATAATTTAAGTATTATTGTTGGTATGCTTGTATTGCTACAACTGCACATACAATTGGAAACAAATTATTTCAGTTTAGTAAGTGAAGAGGCCAGAAACACCATAAGCTATTTGCATACATAATTAAAAAAATATATATTTTTGAAAAGGCAATAATTTAGACTAGCTCTGCAGCGCATTAACAATAAAATGTGGCAACTAAAAGCACATCACCACTATTCCAGTGTGTACAGCTGCACTAATTATAAAGTATATTATTACATGTTTTTAATAGTTTTATAGTCCAATGTAGACAGAGTGTAACACAAAGGTGAGAATGTCCCATTCATCATGACCACAGGACAACTATAACCTAAATCCAACAAATGAACAGGAAATAACAATAAACAGGAAAAGCACATTTGTTGTGAAATTGGCAATTAATTTTCAGGTGTGGATTACAATTAGCTTGCTAAATAAAAGCCAAGAACTGATGATTTCTGTGCTGGTGTCATTGGCCCTAGGGCAGAACAGGACAAAAAACAGAATTCCAACCCATTCATATTTTATCAATATAGAGATAAACCATTTAAAAGGCACACCTTTAAAGCAGCCACTCGCCCCCAGCACTTGCTTAGTGGTGTGATAAAAAGGATATTGAGTAATTCATGCTAATGCACAAAGCCTTAGCCATGACAATGTCCATATTGAGAATGTAATTAAATTTAAAAAGTGAAATCCTGTTCAAATCCAAACTGCAGCCGTATCCACACACAATAGCAACACAGGTGATATCAAACCACTGGGTGGGATAAAACCACTGTCACACATATGCACATGCTGTTGTGAATAAAACATCCAAGACTGGCTTTCATTATATGTGCACCCCAAGTGACACCATGGCACGTGAACATTCCTTCCTCTTCACTTTTCCTTCCAATCTCTTCACTTCCTCTCTGGTCCGACTCAGAATACCTAACGGGCCCTCTGGAGAGACTGTCAGCCTGCCTGTGCAAATAGCATCTTTGCCCCGAAAAGCCCACCACCTGTTTTCCTCTAAAAATCCCATAAATATGACTGGAGGTAGAAAACGGATCAGTCTCACACTTCACAGAGCTCTGCAGGAAAGATCTCGCCCCACATATGTCGCAGGATCGCTCTAAAATGTCACACACCAGGATTCGGCTCTGATGCTATCCAAAGTTTGAAAAAATACAAAAAAATTTTTGGATGTTGGTGTTGGAATTTCATTGCTTATTTGCAGAGCAGCTGGTGTTTCATGAAAGATTTGGCATTGAGGGGTTGCATTTGATAAAAAAATCCTCTAATAGTTTAATTGATTAAATTGCTCTCATGATATGGACTTGATATGGACCGACCACTTGAAAACTTGAAACCTAACTTAACACACCAAAATGCCAATTTTATAAAGATGCACACATTTTTGCACAAAAATGAAAAAACAAAGATGCACAAAAATTACTTGCCCTGTTCTGTAGCCACGAATGAAAAAAAATTAATATTTTTGGAATTACAGTACATTACAATGAGTGAATATTAAAAATTAAAAAAGGTTTAAAATTGACACCACTGAAAATAGTAATAAACCACACTCGACATTAATTTTTTGTACAACATACAATGACAACTAAGTGATGATGACAAATTTTATGGCACCCAATCGGCTTGTATAAACAATCACATTGTTTATGCGTTGATGGCATTTTGGGGAATTGGAAAAAGGGGGTTGATTGAAATCCAGTGATTCATACAAGATTGGTGCTCATCTGGACTGATGCTTGTCAGTACACCACCTCCCAACACTAGTGATTTGGCTGGCAGCTAAATGGAAAGGGGGCGTCCAGGAGCACTGGGTAATTGCATAGGAGGGGGGCATTGACTACAATAATGGGGGAATGCCCCGCCCACCTCCAAAGCTATTAACTGCTTCTGGCAGGCCCCATTGAGTGGGCCTAGCTTCTGAATATCATTGTGGGGGAGAATATTTCAAGGGCCGATCAGTAAAAAGCCTTCGATTAGTAGTGCCTCTTTAATATCAATTATGAGTTGATATCGGTCAAGGGCCAAAGTATGATGAAGAGCCCACCAGGGTCAGCCTAAAAGTTTATTACACACAATTGGGAATAATATTTCCTGCTTATTACCGCGGCAAATCTGTATGTCTTTAACCCACTATTCATGGGTACCCCACCCTTCGTCTAATCAACTGCCTAACCAGCATGCGACTGCCGCCCACCCCTGACAAACAAACAGTCGCACCATTTCCCCATCATGGCTCAATGCTTGCTGGAGCGTGGCTGAGCTGAGACCCCCTCCTCTGGCTGTCTCTCTAACCTTTTTTCTGTCTGTGCAGGTGAGTGACGTTAAATGGCTGTAGCGCTGTGACTTTGAAAATAGCAACCAGACCACGGACAGTCATTTCCATTTCCTGTATATTCCTTGTTGTTCTCTTGTTTGCATTTATTTAGACCATTTGCATTTTGTTACAATTAAACACTGAATTGTTATGGCACATAACACGCTTGTCACACGTTCCCATTTTACGCCAAAGCCACGGCCTGCCTAACAAGAATATATGGTTCCATTAGGCTGCAGCTGATGAAAATGATTATTTAATCTTTTTATTAAGCTGCTTTAATTGAAACAGTATGATGAATGGGCGACAGAGGCCCTCTGAGCTGAGAGGGTTAATTGGGAGCTTGTGTGGCGTGGTTCACCTTGACTGGTTTCTGTCGGGTGGTATGGCAGAGAAGATCAGGTGCCAAGCTGATGCAGCACAGCATGTTTAAGATGGAACCAGCCAACCAAGGCCAAAACCCTCAAATATGCTCGCCCAGAGAGTTGACGTGCTTAAAGGGACAGTGCACCTATGAAACAAAAGACCATCTGTATTTCTGTACATATTTTATAGGTCATCCATAAGACTGTCAATGCTCTTTCGCTGGTTTATGAGTCACATTTGTAAGAACATGTGGTAGATTTTAAAGATTTTCAAAAGTAAATTAAAGAAAGAGTCTTTGTTGTAAGCAGATGATGTGACAATCGAAAAAATACATTTAGTTTAAAAGAAATGATACTATTGTGGAAGCTATTAAACTTCAGAATGGCTGATAGGTGGTAATTTATTAATCCAGGTCAAAAGAGCCAACACGTTTTTTTGACATTGTGGTCCCTAGATATGGCACAGTCTCTTTTTTTAAATCTGACATCTGTTATGTGCCAAAATTTAAAACACTGAATCCATAGTTTTTTACCTGTAGAAATAATAGTACTAATCAGCAAATAAACAAAAATCAGATGACAAACAAATAGCTGTCAAACATATTTATCTGTGAATGGGGTTTTATGTAATGAGAAAGACACTGAGGTAACAGAAACTCATACAATTTATCAAGGTTGACATAACGGTTGGTCTTCCATCTCCTGCTTCCTGATTGGCTTCTGTTGCAATATATTGATCCAATTGGAATTATTTCCCATAATTCTGTAAAAGGATTTCCAACCTAAATCTCCATTAAAAGGGTTGGAGGGCAGAAATGTGTCGCCTTGTTGTTTATGCCAGTGTGGTTAATGCAATTTACAGTGTAGAGGAAAATTTTAGTTTTGCAGTATAGAACCTTATTTAGCAATCTTAGGAATGCCTTAGCTGTGTGTAAGTTGACCATGTTATGTAT
>JAZGTI010016566.1:0-12706 GCA_036877585.1 Botia kubotai
AAGCTATATGTTCACATGTGCAACTGCACTGGCCCCCATTTACTTTCATTGTAAAGTGGACACTTTCATGTTCCACAGGAGGAGAACATGCCACATGAGGGCGAGTAACATTTTCTTTAACCTTTACTAATGTAAAAGTAGCAGTAACATAACATCACACTAAAACAATAACTCTCTAATCTGCAGTGGAATGTTGGTTATCTTTAGCAGCTCTGAGTGCAGCATCAAAACTTCTGTAGCCCAGGACAGGGAACCATGCAGAAAATAAAACCAATACCACTTAGGGGAAAAAATATGATGTGGATTGGGGAAAGATAGCAGGTTATCGTTGCTCCCAGGAGAGATGGCCGCCCAAGGGGAAGGGCAAAGAATTCTGGGTAATCTGTAGACTACACACTTACTTCCACTTAATTTTTACACCACTTGATCTCAGCAGACAGATGCTCTGACGAGGAGGTTGTTTAGCTGGTTGTTCTTAGTTTGAAAGTTTCCTTTTCTTTCTTCTACAGAAACTTCTGGATCAGGTTCTTCAAAGACACAGTCACTGAGAGTTTGTTCACAAGATTCATATCCCCTGCTCTCTCCTTGCCTGAGGCAGAGAACTGAAGACAAGCTAGACCTTTTGGAGCTCCCTCCTGAGAACAGTGCAGGGTTTTCTGATGCGTTGTTCCAAATATAAAACATCATTTACCGGACCCGAGATGAATACAGCTGTATACATGCGTTTTCATGCCCTGTTGTGTCCATCATCAGAAATTGAAAAGATGCATGCTGTGTAATAGACATTTTTCAGGGAAGATAAATTGATAAAAGGAAGACACCGAATGTATCTCATGACCCTATGATTGTCAGGTCAGAAATGCTTTTTTGTGTTTTCTTTTGAAAATTTGATCTGTCAGATACACACTAAATAGTGTGGAGATTAAAATCTATAAAAAATACATTTGACCATATTTTATCAAGTTTTGTGGTCTAAATGCTGGCACATAGTCGGGACAATGCTGCAAACTATGAACATCTTAGACCATCAGCAGTCATTTGCCTAAACTAAATAATGTTTCTTATGTATTTTTCAAGATCATTATTCACACTTTATGCAAAAAACTTGGCCTTGGTTGGTATATAGACTCCATTGCTATCTATAGCAGCAACAGAGTGCCCTAGATTGCTTTAATATTTGCTCTCTAATGATTCAGTATTTTTTCCCAAAGAAAATGGACTGACCTTATCAAAACTGCACTGTTTGTGTGCAGGTAATGAAAACTGTAATAAGAAAAGTTCACCCACCTTTAAGCAAAACTTAAGACATTACAAATGCATTACATAGTATTTTCTCTTTTGATGTACTTTTATGCTGTAGGTCAGTGGTTCTTAATCCTGGTCCTGGGGACCCACAGCACTCTGTCTTCCCTTATTAATTATCCTTATTAACACACCTGCTTCAAATCATTAGCTTGTTAGCAAAGAGCCTTGTAAGCTGAATGCGATGTGTCAGATAAGGAAGGCATGCAAAATGTGCAGTGCAGTCGGTCCCCAGGACCAGCATTAAGATGCTGTATGTCATCAACAACAGTCTTACATTCCTATGTATTATTTAACAAATGCAGTAAATGTTATCTCAAAAATGCACTGTTGCTGTCTCTGTACCTGGCTTATTTGGAGTGAGTATATGCAGTTATTACCCGTATTATAATTTGGATATTAACTCTTTCTGAGCTGGCTAATTTCAGCAAGTGAGCCACTCAATACAACTAATATGGTGTCAGATATATGACAAAAAGAGAGGGGAATATATTCTGTTTTCTGACCCTGCATTTGCCCTGGAAGTGTCAGGGTTTCTGGTGCGGAAAATGAAATTTGGGTTAATAGAATTCAGGAGAAAACGTATTTAGATGACAGATTGGATGACTCCATGATTAAGCAGAGAGTATTATGCAAGTATTCATCAATTCTGTATTTATCCATTTATATTTAGCAGGTTGACATTAAACGTTTTTTTAAAGGAAAAGCAAGCAAATTTAATTTTGAATATGTTACACCTATTGAATATGTGGGAATAAAAATGCAAAAATGTTAGTAAATCCTTGATTCTCTAAGGTCATGCTAACTAGTGGAAACCTTGAGAGTGTCACTGTCTTGCATACCAAAAAAGGAGGAAATGTTACTAAATGTTAACAAACTCGAATTATATTACAGTATAAGCAGGACATTCAATGTCAAATACATTACTTTTCTCCCTGGTTGGTTTGTTTGTTTGTTTTAAGATGAACAATGCCTAGACCAGACCTTATAACTAACCTTGTCAAACATTGGTGTATTGCATTACAACTTTCTCTCCTCGTCAATGCCAGATTATATCAGCCTTGTCAGAACATCAGTGTATTTTCATTATGATTTATATGTGTAATTTGTTGGTTATCTTACATTGACTTAATTGCCTTTTCGAATGGTCTCATGGCTCTAGGACCCTGCAGAGCTGCGCAAAAAAAAAAAAACACGTGGAGATGCGAGCAGCGCTCTTCCAAAGAACAACACTTTACCAAAAGCACCGCACCAAACCACATCTGTTCATATGTGTCCGTGTGCCCTTTGCTTTTGTTTACTCTGTGCATGTGTGAGCTGACAACACGGCAGCGCCCACGATTTCAGCGTAATTGCCTTTGGAAAGTTTTTGACAGCTCTGTCGCGGGTCTTTAGACCACCCTCCCCTTTCTCCCCTGTGGATTTAATCGTATTGTAGGAACTCCCCTACATCCTCTTCTCTTGCGCCGTGTGTGTATGTTTGGGTGTGTGTTTCTGTGTCGGTATATCATGAAGATCTCGTCATAAGGAGCCGGGCATCATGAACATATACCGGCGTTTGGAGAACCGGTACCTCATGAACGGACTGCGCGCTTTTGCGCTTCTTTTACTGGCACTGATAGCTGACAGCTCCGGTCATCACTCACCCAATGGTAAGAGTCGCACTTTACATTACATTACAAAGTAAAACTAACGAGCTGTGCTGAATATAGTTACTGTATTGTTATATGATAAATGCACAATTTGTTATTACTTATTTATTACAGTAACTGTAATATCGTTAATGTGACGTCAGTGTTACCCAATTAAACACAACATTATAATGCTATAATATATATATAAATAACATAATTTCATTCATAGCATTACAATTCAAAACAAACAGAGATTTTAAAATGTGCCGATGGAAACATCCATTAATTTCAGTCAGAATTTCGAATGGTCTATTAAACATATGGGAGAGTTTCTGAGTGAAATAAGTAGTGACTGCGTGTATAACAATAGCAGGAAAGAGAGATCCAAATTTACACGTGTGGCTTTAAAAGACGTATGTACCGTTGAAGAATACCGTCTGGATGTCCTGTTAGTGCCTGTGTGTATCTAAGTAGCCTAAATTTAAGAGCATTTACAAATGGCTGTTAGTAAACCAGCAGTAAGTCTAGTGTAGATGGACAAACTGATGAGCTGTTTTGTTTACTCAGATTTATACACTATATTGCATGAAGCTCTGTTCAAAAGGGTGCATGATTCTAAACCACTGGGTTGACGTAATTTCTGCATGTTGAATAAGAGAAGCAGTAATCCAAAAGGGAACAAGGAAAGCTACATAAAGTAGATAAGTTATCCTTAATTCCAATAGCACATTTAATTCCAAAAGCACATTTAAACATGGACAATTCTTCACTGGTCCAATAGCCTTGGAGTTAAGTAAGGTGATAAACAGCTGTGCTGACTGTGGGCTTGATAAGTGGATCATTTTAAGAATGTGCAGATGAGCTTGTCAGTTTTGCACAGGTTTTTTTTGGCAGTCAGTCAGTGGGATTGGGTGAGTAAAGCCTTTTACTTTGGTATGTTCCACTTGCAAGCCATGCATTGTACCTGCAATTGTTTTAGGTCAGTTAGGGTTAGGTGTTAGATTTCCCCTTTTGCCTGTGAGTTTCATCACTTGAGATCATAATACTTTCTTACAAGACGTTTGTTGCACACCTTTGTGGTTATCTTCTCTCACTTTTACTAGGCACACAGACACACACATACGGACTTTAAAGCTGATGATGCAAGCAGAGCTGGTGAGTGTTCAGAAAGATAGCAATTACAGCAAAGGCAGGATGATAATATGTCTTTGAGCTTTGATTGCAGGGGACGTTTGAAACACACAGTATGATCACAGCTAATGCAACAGAATTCAAAAATAACCCCTCCAAAATTCTCTAATGTCTCTGTCACTCTTATACACAACTGGGAATTTGGCACGGATGTGTTCTTTTTACTGCTGTGTCTCTGTGACTTGCAGTGACTTGATACACTTTGACTCTTTTTGTTTGAATCCTGCAAATTGTACGCAAAAGCAAAACACTCACTTGCATAGCCACCGGAGGGCGCTTTTTTGAAACAGCATTTTTTGAACATGCACCTGTGTGTATTCGAACACATGTCTCATTTTTATTTGTTAGCACCTCATTCCCAGCAGTGACAAGCTCCTGAAGTTAGCCTGGCTGACATGGTTTCACTGTATCACACGACAGAGGCAAGTACCAAGAGCCATTAATATGCAATATGAGAAAGACCATCCATCCATGTCTAATATGTTTCTTGTGCTGTGGGACTGTTTGTATATGCGTGTGTGTTTGTAATGTGTTCATCCACAGCTAAAATCCTCATAATCTGGTGGAGTGGGTGGAATTGCTGATCCTGTGTTTTCAAAAACTAATCTTAATCCCAAATAATTGAATTCTGTATCCTTTTAGTGTGCTGGTTTGAATGGCTGATACTCACTCAAAGTTGGTCTGCATGGGCAAATTGTCAAGGACCAAAAACATCACAGTTTAGAGTAAGGAATTAGTTGTGAATTACAGTAAGTGGGAGTTGTCATCGAAACTACAATCTCCTTTCTGCATACGTATCTTTGTGCAGAGTGTTCCTGTAGCTCAATTGTTAGAGCACTGTATTAGCAGTGCGAAGGTTGTGGGTTCAATTCTCAGAGAATGTTAGTACTGAAAAGTTGTCATTTTGTCAATTGACAAATTGTCAAAAATGATCACTTTGGATAAAAATGCATAATGCCAAATGCATAAATGTGAATGTTTGTCTGTCTTATTAGAAAGTGATAGTGGAGTTTTGAGGATAATATACTGTTTGGACTGGTGGGGTGGTGTACTCACAGAACTCTGACACAGTTTTACCACACCTTTGTGAGCTGGACTGTGTGTGTTTGTGTTTCTGTGTATGTGTTTAACAGGTGCAAAGTCTGTTCCCGCAGTCATGTGGGTTACCCCACTGCAGCTTTGGCTTCCATGACCAATCCTTTATGAATGGGAGGGGTCTGGCTGCACCTCCTGGAGAGTGACATACTACACACACACACACACACACACAGACACAGAGGCAGCTAATCATCCTCATTGTGTACTGTAAAACAGGGACTTTTTATATGCAGTTGTGTTATTTGCCAGCTTGTAGATATTTGTGCTGATGTGAATGACTTGGCCATGATAAATGTTTATACGAAATATAGCTACTCCTGGTAAATCGGTGTTCAAGATGGTATTCTGTTCTGTTGTATCCTATTCTATACTATTATACTGGGGATTGCAACATAAGGGCTGTAGAATCAATGCCAAGTTTATCTGTAGTTCAGTTCAACTTATTGACTCTTTTTCTGAGTATAAGGAACTGTACCGTGACCAGATCCATGTTTGTGTGTCTGCAACAATTTTGACATCCTGAATGGACCCCTGTTGTTCTTTCCATTGATCCAGAGCTCAACTCCTCCTCCCCAAATTCCCCTGCATGCACATACTCACACAAAAACACACTCATTCACTTTACAGAAACGCACAGTTATTGATTCCAACACTGACAGCAGGGATCAGCTTGTGCAGGCAGGTGACGTGCTTAAGCTTATTTCAGTCTTTAGCCATTGGTGTGTGCAGGTTTGGCTGTGCCTCTGAAGGCCATAGGTTTGAAAATTTCCATACTAATATAGCAAAAATAGGTTAAAAAACATCTTGAAAATATTTTAGGCGGTAGTCATCAATTTTCATAAATTGGCCAAAACCTTTTGTGAAGGTCTGTGTGAGGGTTCAGTTTAGCAAATAAAAAAAAGATCATTAGCCTTGTATGAAGGTTTATGTGATGCTCTCACTAATATTGTGAAATAAATTTGTGTGTAGTTTTGTCAAAGTAGAAGTTTATTGTCTAACATTTCTCAGAGACACTAAATTATGTTATATGTTATTATATTATGTTATATGTTTTCATGCTTCTCTTAAACTTTGTTCACGCTGCACCCAAATCTGATTTGATTATCAAATCCGATTGGTAGGACTGACAGTTCACTCTGTCGTTTTTGCAAAGGATTACATCTCATCCATTTGTTAATATATAGTGCATCTACATTTGGTTGCTATAGTGACGTGTCAATGCGATGTCAAGAGACTTTCTGAGACAGTAGCTGTCAGTGTGGAAGTTTTGCCTCTGCTCATCATGAAATCTTGCAGCACTACTGAACTTGCAAAGTGCATGAAGTAACATACAGTGAGTGACAGGCAGTTTTAGAATTCATGCATGTGTGTCCAAACTGCTGATATGTTCACTCATTCCCTATTAACTACACAGTCACTTATTACACAGCTCTCCTCCATTTGATTCTGATTGGTCAATCACGGCATTCAACAATGTAACACTGTATTATTAAATATTGACCTTTTTCTGGGGCAATAACTCATCGCTCACCTGGGATACTGGATGTTTATTGCTGTTTACTCTGCTGTTCAGAGTTAGGTGCCAAACAAAATCTGATTTTTGCTGCCCATTTGGTTATTCAATCTTTCCACACACTCCACACAAAGAGAGTTGCAAGAAATACAGTAGTCGATGTGGGAGTATTAACTGCAGGGCCAGTGTTTTAACAGGCTAATATCATGAGATGTCACTCATACGTCACCTCTGCCATAGAGAACTATTAAAGCTGTCTATCTTTCCTAATAGCCCTCACTCTCATTTCTGTCCCCTGTCAAAGAGTCTCAGAATCATAATCTATAGCTACACATCAATACCAATGAGAGGGAAAGATTATTACAGCAGGGTCATGATGTCTATAGATTTTCTCAGTCAGTAATTTCTCTTCATTCACCCCATCTCAACACCATCACAGCCGCATTAGCCATCTACCAACACGCGCAAATCCTCCATCACGTTCGCATACTCTTAATCTCCTGTCCTCTCTACAGTTCCCTCCACTTTCCTCTTTCCATCTCTCTCACTCTCCTCAGAGTGCTGACATGACTTTTCCAGCCTGTTAGGAGAGAACTAATGCATTTAACTCATCCACTCAGAAAACCACTCAAAACACGGAACTTATTATTTATGTGTGTATTATTAACTTGTATATGTAACCACTGAAAACTCAGAATTCATTATTTATGTGTATATTATTAACTTGTATATGTAACCCACATCACTGGTTCTGAATTTCAGGTGTTTTGGAAGTGACTGGTGACAGGTGTGAAGTAGATTGAAGAACTACATATCCATTATACTGGACTTATTTACATTATAACAAACACAAGCCACACAACTTTACATAAACTTATTTATGGTGTTTTTTGGTATACTACATAGACCTCTACTTTATTTCCCCTCTGGGCTCAGACTGATCCAACAAAACAGTGATAAAACACTTCATTAGATTGTGAAATGATTAATTGTCTTGTCTGCTGTTATCAGTTCTGTTAGTTGGAAACTTTAATGGAATTTCATCATTTTCAATAAAACACACCCTAATGCACATGCATTCTCACACACACACACACACACATTCTCTGGGGTTTATATGTTGACAGTAGGCTAATAAATCTGGTGAAGTCATCAGCCCTGGCTTCAAATAGCTTGAACGTGACACGGGCATGTAGGGAGAAAAAGTAAAGAAAAGGCAAGCAGGATCTACACAGCCCCATTCTGAAGAAATGTTAAAGTTGAGAAGATGCTTCAGAATTTTGAATTATCCAGACAGCCAGTTTTGGCCAAGGCTAGATACTGTTTTGTTGTACAACACTGTATTATGTTGGTGTACTGTATGTTGCTAGGTTACATTATTAGTGTTAGCAGAGCTTTTTCAGTGATATTTGAGTGAAGACAGCATTACGTCACTGGCTGAGGCCCTGTGTATTTTATGGACTGACTAATGTGTGAATGCTGGTGATAATGAAATGCCTTGAGGTATGAGGTGTGAATGTGTGGCATTATCTAAAGTGATATTTCACTTTTACATGGAACTGTGCAGTTTTATTTTTATTGTTGAGACTTGTTATTGAAAGTTATAAAAAAAAACAGCATAAGTTGTTTACATATGCCGCATTACTTAAAACAGTGTTTTGATATCTAATACAATGAAGTTTATATATTTTAAATGTGTCACTTAAGTGTCCAAATACTTTTAGGCTCGCTGTATATTATAAGTACCTTCACTGTACCATGGTACTGCCATGGTACTTATTTTGCAGTGGTAGTTTTTGGTGTAATTTCTAAACTTGACATTTTCTTTATGTGTATTTAGTCTGGCTCATTTGGACATAAAACATTTTATATGATGTCTTTCAATATACTGTAATTCTAGTAATCCTTTCCTGATTACACAGAAATGGCAATTTTAAGCAAGTGTGTCCTTTCTTAAATTGAATCCTTCTTGGACAAAAAGAGCAGAAGAGAGGAAGGGTGGATGATAATGACAGACAGGAAATTACATCTGGAGAAAGGAAGTGCGGGGGTGTGTGTATGTGTGTGTGCATTTGTGCATGTATGTGTGTGTGTGCCTCTGTGGTATGAATTATAGTCAAAATGACAGGATGTGCACATAAACACTTATTGAAACATGAAGGATAGTTTCCCAGTGGGAAAAAAGAGGTTTCCAGAATGCTGTGCCGCTTCTTGTCTACCTCAGAATTGTGAGAGATTCTGTAAGGGTCTCTTCAGAAACCAGCTTAAGAAGGTGGGGACTGGTGGGCCCAGAGAACCATAGAGAATGCACAAGGAATCATAGAATGCAAACCATAATACACAAGTATGATAATTATTCGACATCAACTCGGATATTTTCATTAGTGGAGTAGTATTTTTATCATTTTTTTTTAATTCAGTACCTTAATTTTAGTATCCTTTTTTAAAGTGATCCACATACTGTATATAATGCTTGGTAAGACATTCTTTAAAAATAAAATAATGATTGATTATGTACAGTCATCCAGTCATCATCACAACATAAGCAAGGTCTTATTTTTGTATAATAAGGGGGACAGTTCATAGTCCACATGACTGTACATTATCCTGCTTACCAATTCAGCAAAAATGTGCATGAAATATTAATTATGAAACTAGCACAACTATGTAGGAAATTGGTTTCATAGTACAATGCCCAATTACCAGAATGCAGTGATTAACCAATCGCAATCAACGGTTCCTGAGAGCCGAGTAATAAACCGAGTAATAAAAAAATAATATTATCTTTTAAATGTTCTTCTAAAAACCGAGTGTGTTTGTTTGTTTGTATGTGTGTTTATGAGTAAGTCATAAAAAACAGGAAGGCTTGTGGCCCTCAGAGTGGAAGAAAAACCATGTTGTGCTGTCACTCCTTTTCTTTATAATGCTCTTAGGGCGACACTTCTCCATACTGCTGTGTTGTGTGCCTTTCTCTCTCTGTCTTACACCCCCTCCCCTCTGTGTCTGTCCCCCTCATTTATAATGGATGCTGTAGTGTAGAGGTTCAGCTGAGGATGGAACGCTTTGGCCCTGTGGGGGCACCAGGCTTTCACTGAGGAAAGAGAGAGAGAGAGGTTTTTTTGATTTAGGTTGATGACGCAACTACACTCACGACACACAGAGACAAGTCAAGTCAATTTTATCTCAATATGATGCAGTGTGACAACAATAATGCAATTTACAGAGTACAATTATCTAAATCCACATTTAAAATCTAAGATTTTATTTTAACATTTTGTTTAATAATTTAAAATAGAGAAATGTCATTTCTAAATCATACTGGTATAACATGAATCATTAGGCTTTGTACAAACTTGTCCATGCCAGCTCAAATGCATACTGTTGTTTAGGCAAAAAGGGAGAAATTGTGAAATTTCTATTCATTTTAAATAGAATGTTTCTTTTCTTTAAAATTGAATTGAATAAGTATACATATTTATCTATGCTGATAATATAGATTATAGAATTTTCAGTAGTGCCCTCAGAGTTTTGGACCCCACTCTTGTTACTTTAAAAGCATGCTACGTTCAGTTCATACATACTGTATACTGACAGGAAATGATGTCCTTTTCACAAAATATGCATCAACACATTCCAGTTCATCTTTGTTTTTAAATGTTTAAAGCTAGGTTTTTGTTTATGGAGGTAATTGTCTTTATCTCAATATTATGCTGGTTATTTCCAATTACTGTTCTCTTTAGTACAGTCCATTTTTAACATTTTAGCCCCTAGTACAGATCAGTTGCTTTATTGATTGTTTCTTAGACACTAAGATCTTGCTCTTCAAAGATTGATGTTTTTTTGTGTGTCTCTTGTCACAGGGAGGCAACTGAAAAGCACGCTCAACAAACTGGAACATTACCACACCACGGTACCATTACTGCTGGAAGGAACAAAGCAGCGACCAATCAGCTGGCTCCGCTCCAGAGTAAGAGCACTACATGTATTTATTGTGGTTGCACTAGTTTTGTACATGATTTTTGAGCTACTAGAAAGTCATTTGCATGTTCGGCATGATGTCAGGTTATTTTTATATTTAGCCAGTTATGTTAACCTTTGGGCTCCTCCAATCTTTTTGGTATTTTTCTGAACCTCTAATTTGCTCAGAGTTCTTTTGTAGCAAGACTATTCATAGAGGAGATGGGCTAAAAGGCTAGCTAGCTAATGTGTGAATAGGAAGCTATTTTAATATATATTTGATGCAATGAGTGCCCTTCAGTTTTAAATGATTAAATCCACCAGTCAAAAAAGCTGGGTAAATCAGATGTGTGTATCGTTTAGGAAGCCAAAGTTCATCTGTTCATCTGTCATCTGTTTGTTGGGTCACTGATTCAATGGATTTTAGTTTACAGTTAGACAGATAAGTAATTAAACTAGTAGAATCATCTGCAGCCCATAGTTACAATAATGCTACACATAAGCACTACAGCAGTAACAAAAATTGTATGCTTTGGTTCTGTTTTTGTATGAAAATGAGTTCTGGGAGACCCTGTTATCAGAACCCACTAGAAAATAAAGCCCGTGTCCCAGTACTGATGAAAGGTTAGAAATGCAGAGCAAATTAGTTCACGATGTATGACTCTCATAGTCTCTATAATTTCTGAGCTGCTGACTTTCAGCTCTTAAAGGATAATTTATGAAAATGAGCGAAGGGCCTGGCTGCCAAATGACACCAGTAGCACAACGACTGACTGATGGGGTGATGAATCTCAAAAACTATTGTGTGGAGTACATTAGATTAGATTAACTGCCTGAAGCTGTAGCGACATTGTCGCAAAAAAGTCACGAGGACTTTGTCATTAAGGCTTAATTGATTTCACTCTTTGCACTGAGTTACTTGAGCTTTGATTAATATTACAGGCAAGCTTCTGTTCTGTTCTTTGTAACTTACCACATGGCACATAGAGGCCTTTTGCTGGCATTTTGCAATTTGATGCAGTGACATGATGCATCACATGATTGGGTATGCTTTGGTATCAGAAAACGATCAGCGTTTTTCCAGTGCTGCCTTTGGAAGACTTTGGAATTTTGTGAATCTCTTTTTAAAGAGATTTAAAGCTTTGTAAAGTTCTGAAAGTCTTAAAAATGCAGTGCTGTTGGCTTATGGTAACAGCTAGCTGTGCTTTCCAAGCACATTTTGATTGTGATGAAACACTTGCAGGTGAAGAAGGGCATTGTGGTGAAGGGAGTGTATTGTAAAGCCATTCTACTCAATCAGGAATAATAGAGGAGGATATGCTCTCACGTTCCTACTGTGTACAGATATTTGCCCATTATATCATTATTATAAAGGGAAGGTTAAAAAGTGACCAAAAACACTTATGTATGTGAGTTCCGTATGTGTGGATCTATTTTGTTCAGTATATGCTCACTTCAGATCAGTAACAGATTAAACAAAGAGAAATATATCCAATTTATTTTACAAACAAAGTATCATAGAACAGTAATGATATTAGATGGTACTGATTGACCAAAAATGATCAATATTACAATAAGCTATATCTGTGGGTCTGCAGATGTGTTTGTGCCAGCTCAAACCATATATCTAATGTTTTTGAATGTGAATATATATATAGATATATAGTAGTACAGTGCAGTATATAGACACATTAGTATTGGCCTTGTGCTGAGTTCATGTCGTATTATTAAGTGCAAAATGACATTTGTAAGACTTCCTCTCTATTCTGGTTTTGCACGCTGTGCTGGATCAAACTCTGACTTGTACAGAGGTGTGAAGACAGTGTGTGTTTGTGAGGAAGGTGCTGGGTTTATTTTAAATTGGCTGAAACGGGTAAACAGGACATGAGGTGATTGTTTCTGTTGTGTTTTGTTTTTCACTTATTTAGATTCCTCCTGCTTCACTGCGCATCCTGATCCAAACAGAAGGACAGCAGCTGATCTTGTCTGTGGAGAAGAACCAGTAAGTTTC
>JAZGTI010016568.1:0-12705 GCA_036877585.1 Botia kubotai
AAAAAAACTCGTTGACTTTTGTTAATCTGAACAAATTCATCTGCTTTCAAAACCAAATTTCTAGGAAACAGGGCCACAGCATGTTGACTGAATGCAGGTACTGCATTATCCCAAAATCCCAAAAGTAATGTATTGTTTAAAAAGCCCCGATATATCCCAGAGCTAAAATAATTTAAATAATACATTAAAAATTGTCACTGGAAAAAATGTAATTGCAAATTATAAAATTACACCCTGGAGCTTGATTCTTTAACCAAACATGCTCTAGCTGGTTAGGTTGTGTCACAGAGGACCAGGCTGCTACACACACATTAATTTCTCTGCTCTCAGAGGCAGGAAAACAATTAGGTGTCTGGAAATGCATTTTACCATCAGCCACTTGACACAGTTTTGGACTCATCATGAGGCGACTGCCTACAGAAGGGCAAAAGACAAAGTCATTACAGACAGAATTCATGGAAAGGCTCAGAATTATAAAACATTTCAATTAGGAGTGCTATGAGATAGCCATAATAGCCTAAGACAGTTTTCTCATCTGTTGGGGTCACAATCCAAAAAAAGCAAAAAGTCTGTTCTGGGTCACAGATGGCAGAAAACACAATGTGTTTGCAAATAATAGCAGCCAACTATGTAATTGTTCATTGTTGGGACAATAAAACTTGCTTAATTTTTGAAAAGGAATAAAAAAATCAATCAATTATTGTTGTTGTCAAAGGTCATACGTCCAATCAAACTTAAAATCATCTGTCACTTTATATTTACTATGCAAAATAACTGCATAGTAATTGTTTGGCACGCCCAAAAACAAAACAACAAGATAAAATTAAAAAATAGCTTCACTATGTTATATATGTGTTTTGCTGCAGAACAAAAGATAAATATTGTTTGTTTCGTGTTTTTAATTGTTTTAATTTTTGGTTTTAATTTGTTTTAATTGTTGGGCCTATACATCAACAACATCATCCTCCACCACTTATCCGGGCTAAGTCGCAGAAGCACAAGCTAAGTAGGAAAGCCCATGCATTCTTTTTTGGCTTTTTATTCCTGGCTACATCCGAGCACCTCCTGGGGGATTCCTAGGCATTTTCAGGACAACTGTGAGATATAATCCCTCCAGTGTGTCCTGGGTCTCTTCACATTTGGACATGGCCAGAACACATCCCCTGGGAGGCGTCCAAAAATCATCCTAAACACATGCCTGAACCACCTCAACTGGCTTCTTTCAATGCAGAGTCCCTCCCAGATGTCTGAGCTTCACATCCCAGATGTCTGTGCTTCAGGGTTAGCCCAGACACCCTACAGAGAAAACTTTTTCCAGCCACTTGTATCTGTGATCTTGTTCTTTCTGTCATTACTCACAGTTCATTACCATAGGTGATAGATTGACTGGTAAATTGAGAACTTTGCCCTTTGAATCAGCTCCCTTTTAACCAAGACTGTCTGGTGCAACAACCTCATTTCTGCTGATGCTGCACTGATCTGCTTGTCAATCTCATGCTCCGACCCTCCCTCATATGTGATACTTAAACTCCTCCACTCCTCCGCAACAATTCCCTACTCGAAGGGGACAATCCACCTTTTTCCGGCTGAGAACCATGGCCTCAGATTTGAAGGTGCTTCATCCCTGACGCTTGACACTCTGAAGCCCCCAAACTGGACCCCCTCTGGCCCTGAGCTGCAACTTGAGAATCTGTCTCTAAAATTGTTTAACAGAATTGGAAACAAGGGGGCAGCCCTTGCAGAGTCCAGCATTCACAATGAACAAGCTTGACTTACTACCAAGAATGCAGACACCTTTCTCACCGGTTGTACAGCTGGCCCTCAAGAATCCTTGCCAAGGTAAAAAGCTGATCCACTGTTACAAGTTTGGGATGAAATCAGCATTGTTCATCCTCCAATCGTGTGGATTCTCCTTTCCAGCACTCTGGCATAGACTTTTCCAGGCAGATTGAAAGGTATGATTCCTTGATAATTGGAACACACCCTTCAGAACACACCACATCCAGGCCTTCAGACTGAGTCTTATCCACATTTGGCGCCTTGCCACTTTGGAGCTTTCCTGCTGCGATGGGCAGCNCCCCCAAGCTCCCCTCCCCCAAGTCCCTGCCTCCCTACCTCATCAAAGAGGTGTCCTCAAGGTTCAGAAGATTCTCAAAATGTCCTTTCCACCTACGGACTATATCAGCCCCAGCTTCCCCCTAAGCCACCTGATGGTTTGTCAGAACCTCTATGACGCTGACCAAAGTCATTCTCCATTGCTTCTCTGAGTTTTCCCAGGGCCAGAGTTTTCACTTGCCTGACCACTGTTGCTGTAGTCCTTCTAAACTGCTGGTATCAGCTGAGTAAGGAGTTTCCTAGCCATTTCTGGAAGGCCTCCTTCTTCTGGCTAATGGCTGTTTGTTTGAGCTGTGCCTGACAGGGCCCCATGGATTTGAGCCTGGCCACAAAGCGCTTGACTACGAGCCAACTGGGGCCCATACAATGAATGACAATATTAATGCATTTCAACATTTGATTTTAAGGACATTTTTGTTTACTGTTGTACATTAAAGAACCCAGTAGTTCTGGTACTTTGTTAGGTCACTGCAAATGTGTTTTATTGTTCACTTTACAGCTTTCAGGTCAACAGTGTGTGTGTGGGTGTATCATTGGTTCTGTAGCACCTGAAGTTCTCATCCAGCTCTTGCCACCTTTCAAAACAAGGTAAATTTGGTTATGTTTTTGCATCTAAATGATCAAACAGAGCGATATTGTGTGTGTGTGCATGTGTAACCAGTGATAAGGGCAGGCAATACAGATATTCTTTAATTGCGACAGGCCTTACTGCCCCTGCCTGTCAATCACAGCGTTTTGAATTGCACAAAATTTGCTCTGTTCCCTCAGTTAAATGATGTATCCAATTAAAAGCGTTAGAATTCATGATCTTCACTGAAGGTTAAATAAAGGCACTCGCTGCTGTCACTGAGGGTGATTAAACGCTGCCTACATTAGCCACAGTTGGTTTAAAAAAATCATATTTGGGTCTAAATCGTGAATCTTTATTCATTATCAAACACACTTGCTGTATAAATGCGTCACACTTTTCCCCTTAATCACCAAGTTCACAGAACTGCCCACTGTTGCTGACTAAAAAGGATTTCAGCTCTTAAATTGCAGCACTTTAAGAGACATGCGAGTGAGCGTGGACACCAGCATTGATGTTCAAAGGCCTCTGTGAGAAAAGGCTGGTAAAATCTTTGTGTGATTTCACATGTGAAAGAAAACTTTGAATTAGTCTGACAGGATAAACATTTCATTTTCATGAAGTGTTGTGATGTGATCGTGTGTGAGGTCCTGATAAGGGTTTTTTAATTTTATAAACAAAATATAAAGCCATAAATGGTGAATGACTGTTTGGTTTCGCAATAAAGATTTGTTTCAGTAGTTTCAAAGTGTTGCATAAAAACAAAACAGCCCATATATTGCTACATGGTACCTGGTTTATTTACATACATGTTTCTGGTTGTCTTGATATATCAATGCACATAATGCAAAAAAAGGCTACACCACAAATATAAACAATTAAAGCTAAAGGGTTCAATCAATAGCTGGTGGATAAAATTAAGTACTGGCTAATAATTTTCCTTCCTTGTTTAATATTCTAATGCACTCATGAATATGTCACTTCACTATTGTGTCCATGATTAGGGAATTTTTGTGTGAAAGTGGCCCCAATACATGTCTTTGGGATGCATTTACAAGCCATCTGTCTGTCTGGGAATATTGATTAAACATACTGCAGGCAGGAAGTGTTACGAACACATGTGAACAGCCTTCTCTTCACTCATCTTCTCCAGATATAAAGGCACGATTAGCTTAATTTCAACAGCACACACAATTCTTTCAGTCTGCCCCTCTAAAGACACGTGAAGTCACTGTTAAAGAGTCTGGGAGTTTCACAAAAGTACAAAACATTCAGCAGACTAGAAAATGACAAAAATGAGGCATTGAGTGCTGTGACGCTCATTATTGTGCTCTGGTAAGATGGATCATGAGGGGCTGTTAATAAGCATGCGTGTGTATGGGGGGTAAGGTGTGTGTTGAGGGGTGATGAATGTGTGGGATGTCGGGAGGACAGCGGTGAATTATGACCTCATGAGAAAACACCAATCAGCCGTTACACAGTACACACATATAGTTTCTCCTTCCTCCAATTTTTTCAGCATTGAACTACTTTTAATTTTAATTAGAGGACTACAGGATATTTGTTTTGTATGTATTCAAAAATAACATGTAAATTAACAGAAAAATGCAGCATTTACATTTAGGTTTTCGGCAGATACGTTTATCCAAAGCAACTTATAGCATAGTACATTCAAGTTATACATTTTCTCAGTTAATTTGCTAATCTTTCTCAGAAAAAAATTCCAGTGAGCACGTGAATTGTACTGAGAAAGATTAGCAAATTAATTAAAGGAATGTTTTACCTAAAAAATGGTCTAATCTTTTATTCACATTCACAACGTCATGTTCAGTAAAATGTAAAAAAAGTAAAAAAATAACATATTTTGCTGAATCTTCTGGTGTTCTATATAATGAAAGTAGAAGGTGAGGTTGTCATACTATATATTGTGTCATATATATTGTTTGAGGAACAGAGTGAAATATCTTTTTATAAACTGAAAATTATCTTCTGTTGTGCCAGACCAGACATCAGTTTTCACAAAACTGTCATGAGGGTGAATAAATAAATGTAATTTTTGAAATAAAAAAAATATTTTTGGCAAGCTTTCTCTGAAAGCAAACAGAAACATACTACTCACATCAATACTATCATACATTCTTAGTACTACAAAAATATAAAGAGCACAACATCTTCAGTATGTTATGGCTGTTTTTCACTGGCTGCAAGATCATCGTTTCTCCGCTTAGGGCTGCAACATTTGTAAATAACAATTTAGATAACAAGAAAATGACACTGATGGCTGCTAAACAGCCCAGAGTGTTTACCCAGAGAGCATGACCCAGAGGAGCAGAACTCTGCAAAAGCCGCAGTGGGTCTCATTTAAACAAGTCTGAGACAGCAAGCAAATAAATAAGGCCTAGAGCTCTCCTGCCCTTTAATGTATTCAATTAAAGCGGTTCCTCTGGAGAGACACACACACACACACACTGCTGTGGGGAATATGAGAATGATATAAAAATGCTCTGAATACACAGAATCTTAAAACCCTCATTGGAAATTTCTTTCAACATGTTTATTCCTAATTAACCCTTTCTAAAGGTGACGCAATATCTAATTCAAACACTTTCATTGAAACTTTCTCGCAATAGCAGGAAGTTCTAGGAAAATGAAAGAAAATTGTTTACGGAGACATTGTGTGACGACTCCTGGAGGCTTTATTCATTTAGTTAGATGGAAGGCAGGCAGATAAAATGTATAAAAGAACAGGTACACAATAGTGTCTGTGCACAGAGGAAAAAACATAATTACACAGCTGGATGTGACATTGCTTCAAATGTCATGGAACCACAACTTTGCTCAAGGATCATATAAAAGATAAATGACAAACGTATAAACTTCACCACTGTGCTTCTGGCCTCCTGATGTCCCTCTCACAAAAAAGAGGAATAAAATAATATAAATCTTACAGTCATAAACGGCAGGTGAACTCAGACATGAGATGGCTGGTGCAATTATGAGGAACATGTCTGTGACAGAATTAATCTAATGTCCCTTTGTATTTCTTTCTAATTTTCTATGCAGCCCCATTGTGTTTCAAAACCCCACTGAATTTGTATCTATTAAAATGAATCTGTTATTATGGTGGCTACATGCCTCTCCTCACCCTTTACTTTTTTCCATAACAAATCAACTTAATCAAGCTCATTAACTGTCATTATTAGACATTTATTGTTATCTTTCCATGAGCTCTCCTGACAGGCGCTCCCCTCCCACACACGTCCCTGGAACACTGTGGGCACCACCGGGCCCTGACACACATATGCACACACACACACACACATGCACATATGCATGCACACACGGAGACACACACACAAAATCACTCTCAGTTCTGTCTCAAGACACAAGCAATTTTACCTTGAGGTATGTGTGTGATACTCTGGGGGGGTGTCTGTACTGCTGAAAGAATTTCTAAATCAGATCTTGCAAACATAACATATGTAGAACATCAATACAATAATGAAAAACGATTGTATTGCTTAGAAGTTCTTTCATTGCTTGGGAGACTTATTAGTTAAGAGATCTTAGTTCTCACTTTCACACAAGAACACACACAAGTCTCTGTCCTTCTGAGAAAATAAAACTGGCACAAATTAGACAACAGTTGACAAACAGAGCTGGGCTATAAAAAAATGGATGGCATAGTTTTTAAAAGTTTAAATGACTTCAAACTGAGAGCTGTGTTAGTTGACTGTTGAGATCTCTTCTGAATGACAACTCAAAGAGGAAACTCAAAGAGGAAACTCAAAGAGGCTCAGAGGGTTAATTCACCCCAAAAAACTCTGTTTTCTCTGAAATGTTTCTCTCTCCCATTTTCTACTTCAGAGTTTTTAAAGAGATCTCAACAATATCTCAAACTGTGCTCAGATTCCCCAACAACTGGAATGGTTCTCATTAAAATCTTTTAATATGTTAACTGTAACATATTGAAATTTAAAAGCAATTAATTCCCATACTAAGCCATTCCTATTAAACAAAAAAAATGTTTTTTTCATTTTTAAATCTGTTCATTACATGTATTTTTTTTAACAAATAAACAAAAAAACAACAACAACACAACACACACACACATTAGTCTGCACTTGACGCACAATAGACACACACCAAATACATTTACACATTGGAAGTTAGCATTCGTTTGAACTGTATATGCTAAATTCAAATGCCAAAGCAAATACTAAGGACAAAAAGCATGTCACTCCATCATTCAAATGTTATGGACAAATATCATGTCATTCCAGAAGCATTTTAAGAAAACACCTAAATAAAAGGGTTCCCTTTTAAACGTGTTGATAATGAAAACTTAATATTACAGGTTTGTAAACAACAGCCAATTTCTATCACTGAGTTTAATATTTACATTCCTAAACATCATCCGAAACATTCCCTCCAATCCAAAGTCTCTCCAACATGATTTAAGGAGACAAACTTTCCCATAAACAGTGCCTGATTATATCTCAGCAAATCTCTTGCCTACAATCAGGGGAAAAATACACCGGCAGGAAAAATGACAGAAATTGTAGGATTTCTGTCAAAAAGTCTATTTACAAATCAGTTCAATAGAGAGTGTGTACTAGAACACCAGGCATTTCCTTCCCAGCAAGACTCACTACATTACACCAGCTCATTTTCATCTCCCTGTTTCAGACTTTAATCAGACTTTAACTGCCGCAATATGAAAGTGTCTTAAACAAAGGCTCTGCTCTCTGCAATAACGCTTTAAAAGGTTTTTTGTGTGGCTTTTTCCCCCTGCGAACAATAGCAAATTATATCGGGGTAAGAAATCTTTCATAATGAATCACACATTTGCTGATTGCAAATAATTGTGTTAGGCGTGAAATATTGGCGGGGTTGTAGAGGTGACTGTGCTTTGAGTAATGTGAGGATTTGATCTCTGGCCCTTGCTGATGAGGTCTATTCACAGCACAGCTGACCTGCAGCACCCCCCCACATCCTCCTGCCACTTCACTATGATGAGGAGAGTGTTGGTTAAAGTTTGCTGTGAGGTGCGATAAAAACAGAAGCCCCTCTTGAACCATCACCCCACCTTCCCGGCCCCAGCGCTCCTCTGCTTTACCTGCCCAGAGGGTCTCAGGCTGCGAGTGTGATGTCAAGTTCAGACCCCAGTGTGAAACATGATTTTCTAAAGAGGACATGTGCTTAATTGTCTATTCATACATGTTTGCTCTGGGTAACTAATGTGGCACAGGTCAAACAATAAACAAAACTGCGTAATACTCATACAACATCACTTAAATAATAATACTGTGTTGTAAAGAAGACTGATCTGTGCTTGAAGGTGACTAGCTGAGTAACTGATTCCAGCACAGTTGAACTTTTAGCATACTGCTTGTTTCTCTGCTTTAAAAGTAGGGTAGGCAATTTTTTCCAGAAACATTTTTTGTTATGCTGGTGGAAAGTCTACTAACATGTTTGGGGAGCTATGAGAGGAGGGTGAGATTTTATGCAGAGATATATCAGAGATATATTAAGTTGCTACCCCACCCTTAAGTTCACATCTCTGTACACTTGGTTGTCCTTGTGTTCTCTGGTCACTGGGCCTGGCCTACAGAATTCCAGTTAACACTGATGACAGTGAATCTGGAAAAAGGAATGTTGAATGAAACAGCAGGATGGAGATGTAAGAAAAAGTGGATAAGTTAAAAATATTAGAGGATAGGGGATGTTCCCCTCACACACTGTATTCAGGTTTTACTTAAAATCTTCATCATAGTTTCATTCCTGTTTACGACAAGTAGATTGATGCTGACTAACTCCCAAAAACAACTTTTCACGGTGCAAAACAAACATTGTTCAACAGTAGCCAGACTCAAAGCTCAGGATGTTTACAGTATTTTGCTATGACAGCTACTGAGTTGGCCAGTTGTGCTACTGTCAGGCAGCTTTGAGATGGTCTCTGAAGCTTTATAGGCAGAGGTTGTGGAAAGTGAAGGCTGAAGTACATTGAGTTTGCTTGCTGAGAACAGACACACAGATGGAGTGATGATGGATGACTTAAATGTTCTAAAGACTACACTGATAAAGACCAGAGTAGCTTTATGGGAGCAGATTAAAGAGCAGAGCGGATGTGAGGAGCAGATTTGGAAAATTACTTTTGACTTGCCAGTAAAATATTTTGTCTTTGCCCTTTGTTGTCTTGCAAACATGGAGACACTTCAGACACGCAGAAATGTTTTTTCTCCTTCACGCAAGGAGCAGATTGGTAATTATACAGTAACTAATTGTTCTTGTTGGTCATGTAACAAACACTTCTGGTGAGGGTCAAGCTTTTTAATTAATAAAGATATAAACAAGATGTCTCATTTCCTAGACCATTTAACTTTTTTGTGTCAATAGTAAGAGCCCATTGTCTACAGCTACAGGTGACTGTTTAAATAGGTGAATACATGTCGGAGAGGGTCAATATCAGTTCTGGTTGGGATTATTACAACATTGCCTTTTGAAGATGTAACCATTAGGTAACTGGCATCATAAAACTGGAAAGAATTTTTTAATGTTGCAAACTGTAATCTGATTGGTTGGCTTTACAAAAGAGCAGGACCTCTAAACCTCTAAATCCTAGGTGTCTGTTTGATCAATTATGAGTGTCAAATAAGCAGATGATAGCAGAACATCAGCAGATGATTCTGAATCCTCAGTTTTCATTGAAGCAGGTTTAAAGAGAAGACTGTGAAGACCAATCCTGCTAATCTGATCGGCCAGAATGAAACTCACCAGTTGAAGCAGTTACAGGATGAGATATTCCATTTAGTTCATTAAAAACCAAAGGCATGAAAAAGATATATTTGTTTAACTGAGTGGTGTAATATGGGAGATGGTTTGTGTTTTCTTCCTCTTTACAACAATTTAATGATTGAATAAAAAATTGAATGGTTCACTATACAGACATAGTGACTTTATAAACAGGTTGGATAAATATGAACCTTATTTTAATTAATTTTGTGGGTTTTTTTCAATCCATATTCTTCCAAAGTCAACATGTTCTCACTCCCAACTAGTCACATATTGATGCTTGGTCAGGACCCCTTGGGGTGACATTTTAATGTACAGGGTACCCCTTTAGCATCGATGTGCAGAGTACTCCGTTGCTTATGACTTATAACCCAACCCCTGCCCCTAAACCTACCAATTTGATTAATATATAGTCTGTAATAAACAAATAATAGATTTGTATATAACAAGCAGGTGCAACTACAATCACAATTTATAAACAATAAAATTCTAATGTTCCAAGTGTTCAGATGCCAGACAACTGATTTACGTTAGTTTGAATTGTTAGATGGCATTGGTTGTCATGCAACTTGTGAATGATTGCATCATCCAAATGTTTGAATGTCTTTTGAAAAAGACTGTTTTTAGCTATTAAAATCCGAAGTTTCACTCTTCACTCTTCACACTTCCTATAAAGTTACCATGTGGCTTAAGAAGACATGCAATGCAACATGAGTTGTTTGTTATACTAAACTGCGTTTCGGCCAGTTGACACAATAAATATTTGTGGCTAATTTACCTGTTACCTTTTATATTGTTGACAAAGAGTAAGTTTAGGGTAAGGGTGGGGTTAGGTGCTCCAAAATATCTATCTATAAAAGCATTTCTACTTTTTTGGGCAGTCGTGGCCTAATGGTTACAGATTTGGACTTTGTAATCTTACCTGACAAATACTTCATTTTCAGTTTTACAGATGCAAAGTTTAAATGTGTCTTGATCTGATGCACAAGTCAACAGAAGGCAACAAGAAAGCAACAAAACACGCTGCATGTTGAAAAATGATGCAAAAGAGGGGTACCTTTGTGTTAAAATGCAACGCTGAGGGTTCCTGACCGCCGTGGCTTAATGTATGTATGTATAAGAATAACTATTTGGCAATCTTTTGAAATAAAAAAAAATCACGAAACAGCATCTTGAAAACATTATTCTAGTGTCTACAGTCTCAGCTGCCAACAGAAAACAAAACTCAAACAATGTGCAGGTTCCTCTTGGATTTAGGTGATGGGGTAAAACAAAGCCCTGTTCATTTATACTCACTGTATACACACAATAAACCTGAAGCTCTTTCTGACAAACAGCCGCGTGTGAATGAGCTCTGAAGAACTCTGCTCTATTCCCTCGTTTTCATGTAGCATTGTTTTCTTATGTGCAAATGGCACAGAACAGCATCCAGAATTCAGTGCAGTATGATAAACACTGGTTTGTGTTGACACTCCTTCTGACCCCCTCATTTGGCAGCCTTCAGATATGAAGTTTTAGCTTGGCTACCGATGAACATAGCTTATTTACACCATGCTGAACATAATACAAACAAACATAATCGAGTCATTGAGCACATTGTTCTCCGTATGAAAGGAAATATCCAGGGAAATCCTCAAAGGGACAAACAAAAATTTGAAATGAATTCCTCTTTAATTACTTCAGGGTATCCCGAAAATCTCTCATGGAATATTGTTGAAGCATTTCTTTAGAGGTCTATGGTGTAAATGTTGTGGAACACCCATAAGATTTAAAAAACAACAACAGGCCAAACACCTTAGGGAGCCCAACACACACACAACCTAACAGTGTTTATGTTACTCAGAGAAGTATTTAATACTATGTAGTTGACAACTTTAAAAAATTAAATCTAAAATGCATTATTCTTTATGAAAAATAGAGTAATTATTTATTACAGTACTTTTTGTTCTAAAATTGCTGTTGATAAAACACACAGATAAATGTCACAATTGTGATTAAAAGTCATTAACTGTGACCTGATAAATAAGAAATTAAAATGAGGTCTGTACACTCATTTACATGAATGCATTTACATTCAAGTTATACATTTCATCAGTACGTGTATGGGATTCAAACCCACAACCTTTGTGCTGCTAGCCTTTGTGCTAACGCAATACTCTACCAACTGAGCTAAAGAATGCTAATTCAATTCTAAAAGATTACTTGTTAACTAACTTCTCACAACACGTGTCAGGACCAACTCATCGTCGTAATCATACTTTAGATTTGATCCTGTCTTATGGTATTAATGTTGATGACATCAATATTCTGCAGCAGAGCGAAGACATTTCAGATCATTATCTGGTGTCCTGTAAAATACATTTTCCTATGGCAGCAAAGTCACCTACTCGCTATAAATACAGTGGAACAATACATTCTTCCACTAAAGATTCTTTTATCAAAAACCTGCCTGCACTGTCTTTATTCCCTAACATAATGGATGACTCTGAAGACCCTGACAGCGCAACAGAAAATACCCAGCATACCCACGCTCTGAAAAGAACAGCCCAGAAAATGGAACGCAACTGGAAGCAAACAAAACTGGAAGTATTTCGGATAGCATGTAAGGAGAATGTTTCAAACTATAGAAAGGTTTTAAAAAGCTCCAGATCTGCCTACTTTTCAAATCTTTTAGAAGAGAATAAACACAACCCTAGGTATCTATTTGACACTGTGGCTAAATTAACTAAGGATAAAGCATCATCTGCCTCTGATTGTAGTCATTGACCTTACAAACTGGCTGTTATCAGACCCCATATAAAAAAAACACAACTTGATCTCAGGGAACTAGTAAACTACAGACCCATCTCAAATTTACCTTTTATCTAAAAAATTCTGAAAAATGTGGTGTCTTTACAAATTTGCTATCTAAAGAAATGCTATCTATGAGAATTTCCAGTCAGGATTCAGGCCATATTATAGTACAGAGACTGCTTTCATCTGAGTTACTAATAATCTGCTTTTGTCAGCCAATCGTGGCTGCTTCTCTCTTCTAGTATTACTCGACCTTAGCGCAGCCTTTGACACTTTTGACCACAGCATTCTACTAAATAGGCTTAAAAACTATGTTGGCATAAATGGAACTGCACTGGGATGGTTTAAATCATATTTATCTGACCGATTCCAGTTTGTTGCTGTGAATGAAAAGGTCTCGTACCGATCACAAGTCCAATATGGAGTACCGCAGG
>JAZGTI010016569.1:0-12705 GCA_036877585.1 Botia kubotai
AACTCAAGAATAATAATTTTGCTATGATATATAAGGTTAAGAGAAAGTTCTACTACCATTCTCGCCAGAATTTTTTTATAGCTTTGAGAGAGCTTTAGTAGAACGTTAGGTGGGTACAGACTAACAAACTACAGCCCCCATAAACCCCCGTTAGCTATCTTTAAAAAGACGACGCTGATTAAAAATGTAGTGAAGTGAATAAGTCGCATTATAGGGGACAGCTTGATTCCTTCAGCTCTTTTGTCTCTGCACAGCTTTGCACAACAGGGAAGGGCGGGAGATTTTTTTCAGCTGACTTGGTTTCTTCCGTCAGCTTGTATTACGCTGTGTTTATTCAATTCATTGCTGCACACCCAACTGTTTCTCTCACCTTAGGCTTCGGCAGCGGCCCATTATGACACAGATTTCAGGTCCGCTAGAACCCTCCAGCAGGCTGAAATTAACATCACAGGAATCCGCGTATGTCCGTCTGGCATCACAGCGTCTATCTCCATATCAAACCCATCACTGAACGATCAGGTTGAGATAAATGGTAATCGACCTCTGATTAAATGCGTCATGTCAGTCCAAACTTTATTAGACTATTTATGGAGGCGATATCCCAGCTAGCAATTTTAGGTTGTAAAAACGTTTCCCTAATGTTTCCATTAATTATCTTAAATGTTAAAAATCTTATTTTAAGTGTTCTAGGAATGTTCAAAACGCTCCGTTTTTTAGATGTTGAATTAATGTTATTGTTTGGTTAAAGGAACATTATTATTTTTTAAACATTATTTTTAAAGTGTTCCACTACCTTTTTTGATATGTGTGATATATAATGTTAAAAGGTTCTACTAACGTTACTGCAACAATAACTAACATTTGAGAGAATGTTCGCCAGCATTTTAAGAACGTTCTATGCTGGGATGCGAGTCCTTTTGGGGAAGCTAGAGTAGCCATGACGATAGCTCTTTCAGATTGCCACCAGCAATCATTATGGAATAGCGCGTGTGTGAATTGATTGTAATGAAGCGTGCAGTCACACGGTCCTCTCTGATATTTGTTTATGATTACAAATGGGTGTTGATCTGATCCCAGTGGCTGAACTCATAAACCAGTCAGACACTCCTGGCCTTTCCCTGGGTCTCTGTGATGGGACAGAGGGAGGTAAAAGAATAATGGTTTGTTCTCCAGCTCATTTAGAGTTGACCACACAGCTGGAGGGCCCAGATGTACAGCTTTAATGGCTAATTACTGTCTCACACACACACACTGCCTGATGAGCGCAAAAGGTCACGCTGAAGAGCTCCGGGTGCGAGTTTATTGTGTTATTTATGCATGTAAATTATTAGCCACAAAATTGGACTACTCAGACACTGTGAAGCCAAACTAATGATGCAATCAATCAAACAATAACCTAGTTCTATTCATATATGATGTAACTGTGCATCCATTTAAAAAAAAAGAGAAAGAAAGAAAGAAAGAAAGAAAGAAAGAAAAAAGAAGGAAGGAAAGACAGAAAGAAAGATAGAAAGAAAGTGAAAGAAAGGAAGGGAATGTAAAAGAAAATGAAAGAATAAATATGACAAAGAAAAAGAAAGTGTAAGACTGGAAATTAAAGATAAAGAAAGTGAATGAAAGTCCAGTATAAGTGCTGGTTATTATTTTTTAAACAAAGGAATTATAATAGTTGTGAACGTTTGTGATCAATCACACCAGCTTCTCTTTTGATCAGTGAAACAGTCATTATGTGACTCACGGTTACTGGTGACCCCCCCTCCCGCCCGCACCCACACACATCATTACATAAAGAGAGAGAACTGCATGTATGACAGTCTGTGTATGACATGGTATGCGGGAAACAGGCCAGGTGGAGCGAAGAGCGATCATAAACCGGTCAGCAGTTCCCTTAACTCTAGAGTTTTGTTTATTGCTCTGTTATGGCTCATTGACACCTGCCCACAGCTCGGAGATCTCATTTCAAAGTCATTACAATGCTGCAATTTTTTGCTATGGCAAGACAAAAGCTGGGAAATAAATAAAACCTCATAAATTCCATCTTAATACGGTCATCGTGTTATTTTACATGCGGTTGCAATTTAAAGAAGTGCGTTGACTTGTTTGATGGGA
This sequence comes from Botia kubotai, assembly GCA_036877585.1. Classification (NCBI taxonomy): domain Eukaryota; kingdom Metazoa; phylum Chordata; class Actinopteri; order Cypriniformes; family Botiidae; genus Botia; species Botia kubotai. Next base: position 2,110 of record JAZGTI010016569.1, read on the forward strand.
TTTGATTAGTGACACTCTAATTCAAGCAAAATAGAGGCACTTTTACTAGTGGCCTCAGACTTTTAGACTCCACTGTATATTTTAGTTAATCTCTGCTGGCAGTGACATGGTGGAAATGTGTTTAAACAGAGCAGAGCCCTATAATCGGGTGATTAAAGTGGACCTGTAACAAACAGGCCTGGCTTGACTGTTTGTATACACAGACAAAGATATTCTTGCTAGCTAAAATAAATGCAGTGCACAATCAATGACGAAGATGATGGTTTGTTTAGCAATGTCGTTTCTGTAGCCCATCAAGCTCGTATGTGACAACGCAAACAAAGCATAAGAGCAGCAAATACTGGCCGGTGATTGTGTAGTGAAGATATTTTGCTCATCAGAGCAGAAACGCGGCAGCATAAGAGAGCCATAAGGATATTTTATGTCTGTGTGAGAGGGTACGCCGGGCAGCTAAGGAAATCAACCCTACATGCTGCGTATGTAAATGGCAAATCTGCATTTCCTAGTATCTTTGTAGTCTTGTGTCAGCCAGGGTTTGTTTTCTGATGTTTTGCAAGAACCGTCTGTGTTCAGTGAACTGTTGGGTAAAATAGTGAGACGACTGATCAAAGAGTAGCTCGAGGCTTCATAATAATACTGGCGATGACAACAGGTGCCACCTTGTGGTGCTACTGAGAACTGACGTGGGGAAACATAAAAAACGCAGCACACTGCTCACTCTTTCATCCGCCTCTATTAAACCTACCACAGTCAAACACTTCTACCTTTCCTCACTTGTAAGACTCGTGTAAATGTTTCAAAACACACGGCACTTCTCATTGATTTGTTTAACATTGTAAACTCTCTTTGTGTTTCAGATTGGTGAGATTCACTGACACTGTGCGACTTTTAGGATCTTGGATTGTATAAAGGTTTCCTTTGCTATAGTAACACAACATGAGAAACTGATACTTTACAAATAATTTTGTGTTTTACTAAGTTATAGAAAAGAAAGGCGATATCATCGTTCAGAATATAAATTACATATCGTACAGTCTTGTCCTCTGAAATATATCCTATACAGTGTGTTTACGTCTGATCTAAATATAAAGGATGTTATCTCGATAAAAACATCATTTATGGCATGGGTCAGACTCCGGAACGCTGTTCTTACAGTATGCTGTGCTATTGTTTCTCCTTTGGGAGTCTCTGAATCCGACACCCCCGTTAGGAGTGTAAATTGGTTGAATACGGAAATCCCCTTTAAGGAGCTGTTCATTATTTAAAGACACTATCTGAAAGCTAGTCTCAGTCATCTCCAGAATGGAGTTATCTTTCTTGGTCCCTGCTTCACAATAATCGTCTTTTCTCCTGCCGCGACTGTATTTCCATTTGGACGAGTCTGACCTTCCCTTTTTGTGCATGTGCCAGCAAAATATGCTCAACATTACCACCAGGACCACTAACACCGCCCCACCAATCAAGCCAGCCAATAGGAGAGGGGAGCTCGGGTCCTGCTGGGTAGCCTGCTCAGGTCCGGTGGCGTTGTCGTCCGAATTATAGGAAGCAAGCTTTGTTGTCACCTCCGAGCAAATTGTATCATCGCCCGGGTGGTAATTATTGAAAGCATCTAGCGGATCCACACAAATGCGGTAGGAGGATTGGGGCTCCAGGTTTGCCAGCAGGATTCCCTCGTGTTCGCCCACAACCATTGTTTCCTGCATGGGTCCGTTTATCAAACTGTGACCCAGTTTGACCCAGGTGACCTTATAGGCCGTGACGGTAAATGTGGATACCCAGCTTACCTGAACACATGTACGATTTAGCACAACAAAAGAAACGCGTAGCGATTCCTGCCTTGGACCTTTGGGGACGCTTGTGCTCCGCTCCCTGTCTTTGCCTGCGGTTGGAAGGGGAAGTGCAAAAGGTGGAGAAGTGGGTGTAGGCATGGAGCGCGGGGGTGTGGAGGCTGCTGGAGTGGCTGACTCAGCGATGGAGGAAGAGAGCAGTGTAGGCTGTTGTGTGAATCGTGGGACTGTGTCGGTGCTGTTAGGACACTGGATGAGCTCCAGGGTCAGCTCTCTGATTACCATGCCACGTACCCTCTCTGGTTTCTGGCACATGAATCCACGGACATTGAGGGTTGCTGGCAGGGACTTTAACCACAGTATTACCCATTTAATGTTGCAGTCACAGAGCCAAAGGTTGTTTCGAACAGTGAGCTGTCTCAGGCTGCGGAGGCCGTCAAAGACGCCCTGTGTGAGAGCCTGCAGCTGGTTGTTGGAAATATCCAGTCTCTCCAAGCGATGCAGCCCGCGGAAGGCTGTCAAAGGAATCTCATTCATTTGATTATCTTGCAAGTTTAGCTTGACTAAAAACTCCGTTGGTAGATTAGTGGGAGGAAACGTGAGTGAGTTGCGTGCTAGTGACAGAGTTTTAAGGTTCACCAAGCTCTGAAAAGCTTCAGGGGCGATGCCCTCATCTGTCAGAAGGTTCCCATCAAGCAGGAGAACGTCCAGGCCGGTCACATTCTCAAAAGCGTCCTCGGCTATAAGCGCTATGCGGTTCTCATCCAGCCGCAGCTCTCTGAGTTCCTCGGGGAGGCCGATAGGTACGCTGCTCAGGTGGTTCTTGGTAAGGAAGAGGGTTTTGAGGCTGACGGCCTCCCTGAAGGCCCCCTCCTCCACACCCACAGTGGAGATGGAGTTGTCATCCAGATAAAGCTCCTCCAGGCGAAGCAGCTGTGCGAGGGCAGCCCGGGACACGGTCTGGATGTTGTTCTCCTGCAGGTGGAGAACGCGCACGTTTTTGGGTAGATTTACAGGGAATTCATCCAGCTGGTTGCCATAGAGATACACCGTCTCCACGGAGGCAACGTTGTGCATTTCCAGCGGGAAACCAGCATTGTTGATTTGATTGTTGTGGAGGTAGAGGGTCTTATAACCTTCTCCCAGCCCCAGAGGCACAGATGTTAGACTCCTCTCATTACAGTAAACAAAGGTCCTGTCACATCGACACTCCTCAGGACAGCTGGTTGCCCGTGAGAAATGCAAGTGAAGACCCAGCAGTATCGGTATCCATGGACTGAACAAAGTCGGAAAGTCTTTATTCCATATTCGAACCTGTACCTCCATTTTGTGAGACAGTTCGCAAACGTCGGACAACAACACTGCAGGTAATTAAAAAAAGAAAAATCTAATAAAATCCAACACACACTGAAGTTCTGAACGGATCTTGAAGCTCGCCTCAGTGGAGAGTATGCTATGTTGAAGCCGCTGAATAATCCTCCAGTAATTGCCTGTCCTAAGCTCCCCAACACAAGAGCAATAGTCTCATTAACTCGTACACCTCTCTTTCATCCCTCCATCCATGCTTGGGCTGGAAATTATATCAAAGCTCATCACATTGTCACTCTTGAGTTCACGAAGGGATGATTTCAAAGTGTGCGGGCCAAGGCAGCAAGTATGGAGGGTTCATCGGAGGCGACCTCCTCTCCTGGCGCAGCTGGACGCTTCCTGAAAGGCACAATCTCCCTCACAAGTAGCATTTTGATCCACTTACCTGTTTTAATAGAAAATAAAAATAAATGAGAAGTTAATTCAGTGACAGATCCCTTAGAGTCTGCTGTGTTTGTTTCCCTCCCAATACATTTACAGGGAATGGAAAATGCTACAATATTCATGGTGTGTGTGTGTATGTGTGTGTTTGTGTGGATGAGTGTGTGTGTGTTGGTGCGTGTGTGTGGATGAGTGTGTGTGTGTGTGTGTGTGTGTGTCGGTGCGTGTGTAAGTGAGGATTCAGCTCTTCAGTCACACCAAAATGACGATTTCTTTTTCTAATAGTCAAATTATAATCAAATGAAATAGCACGGCACAGTAATTACTTTGGTGGCTGAGGAAATTAATTATTAATCATCAAAAATAGAATGGATTTTGATTTAATTTGGATGTTAACAGTAGAAAGAATGACAGACAGACAGACAGATAGACAGACAGACAGACAGAAAGTAGGGACCGCATTAAAGAGCAGGCAGTAATAAAACAGGACCTGTACACTGCCAGTCATCTTGTTCTCTGAGAGAAGAGTGATGACTGGCGACATCAGCATCTCAGAGACTTGTAAAGGGCACTGAGGTGTTTAGTCTGTCAGATGTCATGATGATGGACAGGTCTGTTCTCCAATGCTCTGGCACACAGTTCTCTCCGTAATAATGATTCTCAACCTGGGGACAGTGAGAACTGCTCCATTAAATCAGCGAGTTTTGAAAGGTTAGGATGCACAGCCCTGCCCAATGTACAGAATGTGAGCACTCCTGCGGTCAATAACGCATGGGCACCTGTCACATATAGCTGTCAATTTAGCAACTGCCTCTTTTGTGGGCAGAATTTAAACGCGGCCACTTTCGTATTCGATGGTCGAATGTTATCGAATGATCACTGAACATGTTAATTTATGATTACACAGTTCAGTCGTTATGTAATCATCAATACGTTCATTTTGGCCTGATGGCAAAGGCTAGGTTTTGTCATTTAAAAAAATACTAAGATCTGATTTAGTCATATGCATTTTACTGTCATATTTGTAGATTGTTCATTTTTGTACATTGTGCGGTATTATTATGAATATATTTTCATAATTGCACCGCAAGTTCCTTTGAGAGAAAATAGTCTTTGTTATACTCTGTTATTGGAAAATCTCTGCAGTCCTCACCGTAGTCTTGCACGCGCAGGGTTTCACTAGTTTTTATTTAAGCTACTAGTTGCAATTCAAGAGTTAAAGTATGGTTATAGGAAAGGTGACCCCTTTACTCCCAAACGAAAATTTTGCGCCCGTTTGTTTTGTAAACATAACCGAGTTATTCACAAAAACGTACGGAGATCATACAGCTGATATGAGCGATAGTCTGTTAACGCACACATGGAAAATGACGCGTTTGTCGTGTCGCTGGTTTAAACGCGCTTCTAAAATAATCTGCGTTATTTATCCTTTGTTTTGTATTCATCCTCTTGTATGCATTTATCCGTCTATCCGCTGGCTGGGCGAAGTTTCAAGCGCTATGAGGCACGGCACACATAACACCAGAAGTTTCTGGAAATTAATGAGGCTTCGGAAGCACCAACAATTGTACAAAAACGCAGTACTTATATTTCTTTTATCCTCACCTTTTTAAAAGAGGCTTCGATCCATTCAGTCAGCATTCAAAGTCTTCCAGCGTCTCCCGAATACAAAATCCCCAGTTAAACTAATGACTGACCGCACGACTCTAGCAGTCTATCCTCCGACTGAGGCGGGTCAGCCCGTCGATCCTTCAATCCGGATGGTCTAAAAAGCGACGCAGAGTGGAGCGCTTGATCCTGAGCAGGATTTCAAGTGTCTGCGCAACATTATGTGCCCGAGTGCTGCTGCTTCAGTTCGGCTGACGCGCTCCCGAGTTCCGCGCTTCCTCCACCAAATCGCCGGAGCGCATTTGACTCCCGTCTCTCGCAACTCCTCACACCGAACCACATATATTACACTTCTTAACTGGGGTCCGATTCCTCTGTCATAATTAGTTACATCAGATTGTTTATTTCAAATGCACGGAGCGCCGTTTCCCCTCGGAACCTATGGGAGGGATTGCAGTAATGAATTCAGTTGATCGCAATCTCTCTCTCTCTCTCTCTCTCTCTAGCTCTCTCCCTCTAGCTTACACACACTCTTACGCCGAATACGTGTTTTCTTTGCCGTTCAAAACATTTCCTATTCCTATTGATGCTGTGCTATCGGTGTGTTCGTTTACACTGCGTTGTAATCGGAATCGTTTTTCGCTCATTTGGAATTACAGTTCAATTGTGTCATACGATCTTCAAGACAATTCTTACCAGTGTATGACAATACTTCTGATAACTCATTTGTTTGAACAGCTACTGTTTCTAGATCAGTTAAAGATTACAACCTGATGCTTGCCTTGTGTATTAAATGGAGTATGGTGCTACATGTAGGAGAGTAGTGCTTTTAAGCACTCCGGAGCAAATGGAGACGGAAGGACCGCATGCTGAGATAAAACACTCACAAGGGTTCCAGATCCATCTGTATTCTGTCGCTATTTATTAAAATGCTACAGTGCTGTTAACAAATGATTCTGGCCAAGTTTTCGTGCATATGGAGAGCAGAGAAACAATCTAGCAAGCGGTGAAAGATTAGTAACCAATTTCCTCCCGTGTCACAAAAAAATCCTTTAAATTCCTTTAGAGCAGAATAGAAACGATATGCACGCCCCTTTAATGAACTATAAAACCAATAGAGTTTCATTTTGAGCACGTTCTGACACGCGACACAAAGATAAATCTAGTCTCTTGTATCTCAGAATCAATTCTTTAATCTTTTGATGGTCTCTTCCTCATCTGGAACATCAGTCAGACTCAGGACTGGCGTTTACTCATGTTAAGCTTCTGCTGTTTAGATACCGTTATGATCAGCCAATCAATGGATGGGGATGTGAGGAGACATGAATATGACAGGATGATAACATAACTGATAGCTTATGGGTAAGAATCACAATAGGCTGGTTACGGCAAGCCTGATCAATTTCTGATCCATTTAAATTCATTAGTCACAGATGACAAGTGAGACTTGGGGACTTCAAACCAATCACGACAATCAGAGACAGGAGCCTTTTAAACACAAATTGGATATCAAAGGATACACACAAACTCCCAAAACCACACACACACAAAGTTTTGATTATGATGCCTTCTTATTCGTCATTGAAGTTGTGTTTGCTTGTTAGTCTTGATAATACATTCCCAACATCTGTTGATTTCTCCGACGGTCTGACAAAATGCGAAATTTAAATGCATTTTAAAGCAGGCTGTTGGACGTTAATTTAATTACGTGTCGCAATATGCAACCACAAATTAATGTATAATGTATTATTAGTTTGTTATTGGCTTGGCAACGCTGTGGGTAGTGCTCATATCACTCAAGATTATGCTGATAAAGGCTTCAAGGAGACGTCTGCTCCGTTGGAGAGAAGAAAACAAACCAAAATAAATAAATATAAAACGAACATCTTCGCTACATTGCGGAGTTCAGGCAACGATGTCTCATTATTTTGTGCTCGCATTAAGAAATCCTCAGTGAGACAGGTAACATAGCCTATCAGCAGTGCCGCTTCTGTATATCGAAGAAAATACCATCTTTATTTGACCTAACTTTTGGTAAGCACACAAAGCATGCTGTAATTGGAACATCATTTACCCATATGCGGTTTCGTGAGTGGGCTCTTTAAAATTATGTGGTTATTAAGCTTGGGTAAGGGAATATTTGTGCTCGCTAAGGTTCGATCAGTGACATCAGCAGGAGTACAATTAACTGTGGGAGGTCCGTTCGAATGACTGTCTGCATGGCGACCTGGCTAAAGCAAACAATGGGGCTGTTTTCGGTGGCGTCTTATTGTTAATAGACATGAAAACACTCAGAAACTTCAAGTTACTTTTGGGCAGACAAACAAACATGTTTGTTAAACCCAGGGAGCTGGGAGGTGTGTGGCCGAATGTGCATTCAATCACCGCCTGACTTATTTAATCAGCACTTCTCTCAGTTTGAAACAAATTAGAACAACAGCAGAAAAGCAGACTCTGCTGTGTGTTGCACCAGATAACTGCCCCTTGTTATGCATCTCTGACTGCGGCGGCCCCGAATGGCAACCAAATAATGCTTTTAGCCAAAGAGAGACTTGTCAGAGGTCGCAGTGGGAAGTCAGGGGCCAATCTGCTTTTAGCATGTTTTCTTCAGTTTAGCCCTGACAACCTTTATACTGGCTTTTAAAACGTCTATATATACTCAAAATGTATAGCTTGAAATGTTCGAGTTGCCTGTCAAATGCTTAAATGTACATACTTGACACGTATTCGAACGTGTTCGAATGTTCTCTAAAAGTTCTCTCACAATTATCAAAAACATTCCTGCGGTAATGTTAGTAGAACTTACTCAACGTTATATATATCACATATATCAAATGTTTTTAAACGTTGAATGATGTTCTTAACCAAAAAAATAACATGACTATAAAGTCTAAAAATGTTTTGAACTATCAACAGTTCAACTTTCAAAATAACATTTTTAATGTTTTTGTTGCCTCATGGAAACGTATATGGAGATGTATATACAATATAAAATTGTGCGCAGGATCTCAGAGAGCATATAGATTATTAGAACAGAAAAAGCAGCCACTAGCTCACTAACACCTAGCTTGTGAAACTGAGGTGAGATTGTGGAACTCAGGCTGTGTCGGCCATTTGTCATGCTGAAGACTGGCTTTATCATTGTGTTCAGTCTGGAGGGCTGACCCAGATGGCCAGTACCAGTACTTGCTACACTCCAGTGAATCTGAGACAGCCCTGGTGGAGAAGGGGGCTTGGGGCTGGTGATGGTGGGGGGCTGTGGATGAAGAGGGGCTCTGTGCTCACTATCTCATCACAGTCATGCCTGGAAGCCCGGCTGTTCTCATCCAACATTGCCACATAGACAGGAAAAGAGTGTTAATGACCACATATGGTCTTGTGAAACCAGGGCCACCTTGCAAGTATTTTTCAATGCACCCTTTGCTGGTTCACTCCTCCGACGGGGATACAACTGAAGAGAACCCAATGTGTATTCTTGAGGTCTTTAATTATTTTTAAAGGAACAGTACCAAGAGATTTTTTTGGTGTTGTTGCAAAGTACCCTTATACTTACAACCCCTATAATTGGGATCATCTGTCATCATTATCCGTACTTAGCCCTGATGAGTCAGTGTGGAACGAGAGGGGAAGTTTCGTCTAATCACTGGTGTCAAAGAGACACCAGAACCTGTGAGCTTTCCAGTCACTTTTTTATTATTCCATATGGCATCAATGAGGCAGAAAAGCCCTCTCGTTCTATGGGTTAGTTTTGGGTGCCAACTCGATGCCCCAATTCCATGCTGTCCCAGCTAACAGGGACCATTCCCAAAATGTTGGCTAACATTCTGTAAAAGTGTTAAAAGTTGAACAGTAAGTTGAACTTTTTTAACATTTTATGTATATGTGTAATGTTTTTCCCTAACGTTTCTAGAACTGTTAAAATAGCACTGTTAACATTTTTGTTACATAATGGAAACGTCCGGGAAACGTTCTTATACCTAAAGTTGTTAGCTGGGGTAGCAGCCATTGAGAAAACAGAGAAATCAGGTTTGCTTCGGTTGGACAACAACTCTGCCAAATGTAGCTTAGCCTCAGAATCGACAGCAACGAAGATAGAAACTTTTCTGGTTGCCAGATGTGAATCATTCCATCAGCCCATCTCGCCTCTTCACACACCTCTGTCTGCCAGAGTAACTAGGCCAATGAATGATGCTAATGTAAGCAATATTAATGAGGGGTATCAGTTTCTGCTCTAATTATTTACCATTGGGTCGGGGTGGAGGAGATAACTCTTCCTGGGGTGGCAAAAGGCCGAACGCAGGCTTCTGCCACCCAGCTATGATTAATTGAAACGAACCTGTGTAAACGAGTCACATATGGTCAGTATCTTTCTGCGTTAGTCATAGAACGCCCCCGTTCTCTTTTATTTTGGATGGTTGTTATTAGAGTCTCAATTTATGGCCTTTCGCCTCAGTTTTCCTCAAGGTGTGGAGTCGTTAAAGTGAGATTTAATGTATTGTATTATTCATGTCTTTTGGGTTCCGAGTTTCGTCCGAGTTCATCACACGACAAGTCAGATTAATTGCGGCGATCTGAAGAACCAAATGCGGCAGCACCTGTCCTGTTGCAGAGATATATCAACATTAAGGAACGGAGAGCAGCGACCATTATTTATTCTGGCTCTTAAACAGTATTGCGACTCCCATAGCCATGCTGAGGGGGGAATGGTGTTCTCATAAATGTGTGAAGCATTAGCCATGGGCCCCGGGCCATCATTGGCTCTCAGAGCATTGACTGGAGTCTTCGACCCCATCGGATTGTTTAAATGCTGATGTGATTTGTCTCCCTCATCACGTTTACTGTACTTATACGTAATGTTTACTCCCTCATTACGTTTATTCATTACGTTTACTGTATTTATACGTAATGTTAACTCCCTCATTACGTTTACTGTATTTATACGTAATGTTTACTCCCTCATTATGTTTATTCATTACGTTTACTGTATTCTAATGTTGGCTCATTTCTGTTAACGCATACCTGCGATGCCATCATTCGAGAGCACTGAGGGGTATAACAAGGAATCGGATCTTCACCTGTGAATTAAAACTCATAAAATATATGAGCGCTAATTTCTTTATTGGGCTAATTGCGTGTTGGTGAAGTTCTATAATTCAGTCACTCAAATCCCTTTCAGTGCAAGTTTAATAAAAGCCAGAAAACCAAATTACACTTATATAACTCATTATTCACCTCAGTGAACAGAAAGTGAGAAAAATCGGCGTTATCTTAATGAGGTCACGAAATGTCAACAGAAAGAATGAAAACTGTCAAAAGACAAAACGTCGACCAAAGAAGCTACTTTTTGTTTGTTTTATATGATTTCAATAGAAAGTTCTGGCCAATGAGGAACCACCAGTGAAAAATACACAGTGAGGACATTTATTTTTAAACACAATGAATATGTGTGTGT
>JAZGTI010016570.1:0-12704 GCA_036877585.1 Botia kubotai
CACTTATTCACTGTTGCCTCTTATTGTAATCGAAGTTGCTTCCTGTCCTGATTTGTAAGTCGCTTTGGATAAAAGCGTCAGCTAAATGACTAAATTCACTTGCAGATTTTTTCTATATTTTAACATTGACAAATTTTGTCAGTTTGGCCATTGTAGTTCATAAAAATCTTAATTTTCCTTTTTTCTTTAAATAATTTTGACACTGTTAGGTCACCACAAAGTGTAAAATCAGGGTATGAAGCAAAATTAGAACCAACCATTTCTTCAAAGAGAACTTGTACTCTGTTACACCTCTGTGAGGAACAATTAGAGAAAGAAATGAAACAATTAGAAGCAAATAGCTGAAAGTGCTGAGTGTAGCTCTCTTCATTCCCTGTTCCTCTCTTCTATTTGACCAGTCATTCAGCGTGGATGTGTGCTTTCACCCCTTCAGCAGTACAGATGTTTCCAGTCAGCAGCTCCTAAGCAACCAATTACTGTCAGGATTGAAGACGCTTCTGCACTGAACTCAGTTACCGAATCTCTCTGAATCATGACAATCCCGTTAACTGGAGTATTAACTGTAATTCATAAACAATGTTAAACCATTTATGGCAAGCTGAAGGTCTACAGGGAAATTGATTTCTTGCTTTCATGTCTCGTGCCATTAGTCAGTTTTTTAAATGCAGTTCTCTAAAGGCTGGTGAGTTGTTAGATTTCCCCAGGAGGCTGAAAATACAGCTTGCTTCAGACCTGCCAGGGGTGAAACGCAGATCAAGTGTAAAAATTAAAGCAACAGTCCTGCCACAGCTCACTCACATCATTCCAAACCTGTATTTCTGTATTATTTACATGGAATACAAAATGAAAATTAACATTTTTACTTTTTCAAAAAACAGTTCAAAGTGATGGTTGTCACATTGCCTATTTCTTACGCAAATTTATCGTATGACTTTACACCTTAAAACCAGGGGTCACCAACCTTTTTGAAACTGAGATCTACTTTATGGGTACTGAGTCATACGAAGGGCTACCAGTTTGATACACTCTTCTGAAATAACAAAATTGCTCAGGTTGCCCTTAGTTATACATTATTAATAATGATTAATGATACTCATTGATTAATGATACTCATCTATGTGAAAACACTGATCACGTTAATGATTTCTCACAATAATTATCAACAATGACAACAAGGTGGGAAACAGATATCGATATTCAGCACTTTATTCTTATTAATCTCAGCCCTTAGTGCGCTTCCCGGTGGGTAGTTAGCATGGTAGCTTTTGTGACACCTAGTGAAGTGTCTCTCCACATTGTGCCGCTTTGCAGTCGCCACAGTCGCCCCGCAAATGAGACACACGCAGGTTTCTTTCACAGTCATAAAAAAGAACTTCTCCTCCCATTCGTTGTGAAAGTGATACGTTTTCTTTCTTTTTTCTGCCATGTTTTTGGGGTAAGAAACTGTATTCAGCACCCATCTTCGTTGCGCTCGCTAGCTTACTCTCCACGAGCACTGAAGTTTTGTCACGCGCACAATACTGACCTTCAAACTAGAGTAGGTCAGAGTTCACCTAAACTTATCTAAACTTCATGAATAATAAACATATTTTCAAGATATTGTCGTTTTTAAATCTATATAAATGCAAGTGTGATTAAAAAAAGAATGGCAACAGAACACAATTAAATTTAGACGCAGCTCACTAGCGAGTGCTATTTTTAGAACGGGCCTGCGGGCAACTCATGTGGTCCTTGGGAGCGACCTGGTGCCCACGGGCACCGTGTTGGTGACCCCTGCCTTAGACTTAAGTCATGTAGACTATTGTTATAAAATGTAAGAATTTTTACTTTTAAAAACAGTTCATAGTTTAAGACTTTAAAATATTATAAAAGCACCAATACAATATGTTAATTTTACATTTGGACCTATTCCTTATGCAAATTCATTGTATGACTTTAGAGGACTTAGCACACAAGTCACATAGACTACTGTTATATTTTATGCTTGACAGCCTTGATCACTGCGAACTGTCGCTTGTATAACGAAAAATTCTCCCAAAGTTCTGTTTCCTAAAAAATGACAGCATACAGGTTTAAAACTTTTTTTTATTTTTTAACGCACTGTTGCGTTAAGCCTTAATGTCTGAGTTAACAGATGTCAGTTAACCATTCTCACAGGTCTTAAAAAAATGAAATCACTTTGATGTCAAAACTAAAATTACACATTTCATTTACTTCAGTCTGTTGGGTTGTTTTTATCTACAGTAATCTTCCCGTACATTTTCCTGTGTTCTGGCTGTCTGACATCAGCTGCTCATCTGATTTTCTTTGAGGCTCCAGTAAGCCGATATAGCATTTACTCAGGGGACAGTTTGGACCCAAACCGCAGACATGCTCTCACTGTGTGTCCAGTGCCCCTCCCCTCTGCTTTACTTCATCCCATCAGTCAATTCCTGCCCCGTGAGAAGAGGGGAGAGTAAAAGTGGATCAGCTGGTGCTTATATGGAGATTAACAGAGAGAGAGTGTGAGTGAGTGAGAGAGAGAGAGAGAGAGAGAGAGAGAGAGAGAGGATAAGAGAGGGAGAGATCAGACACACACAGGTTGGGTCTATAATCTAATAAGAACCATCGTTACGATTCAGTGTTTAGTAAAGGTGTGTGTGTGTATGTGTGTGTGTTTATGTGGGTAATGGGGCAGTGTATATAAGCGTATAAGCGTGGAAGTTAAGTGTGTTTGTGAGAATACATTTGTGCATGAGAGAGTGGCAGGTTAATAAGCGTTGTATATATATAATGGCAGGTAAATGAGTGAATGTGATTAAAAATATTTCTGTGTACAGACATATGAATTGTATTATTTTTGCATGGTTGGTTATGTGCGAGTGTGTGTGAGAGCTTTCCTAAACATTGCCAAGGTCATGGGTTCGATGCCAGGGATTGCACATACTCCAAAACAATGTATAGTATAATGCAATGTAAGTCACTTTGGATAAAAGCGTCTGCCAAATGCATAAATGTAAATGTCCACAGGCTGGATACTACGAATATAATTGCAAGGAGTCCATGATTGTGATGGGAAAATAAATACTAAACAATGAAATATGTAAGAGGGTTTGAGTCGTGTTTTTTATTATATATTTGCCATAATAAAAATGGTAAATTGGTAAAATGGTAAATCACAATAAAACCATAATAAAACGCTAACCACACAGTTAAACCAATTAATGCACATTAATCATCAAACCATTCAGCTGTTTTTGCCTTTTATCTTTTCAATTTGACTTTGCTGAAAGCATGAGCAAATATGCCTTAAGCATGTGTCATGTTTCTTTCACAGTTTAACATGTGAGAGATCTTGGTAGTTTTTCCCCTGAGCCTCTGCGACTGAACTCAGCACTCCATTGATCCTTTTATTGACTCACACTAACCACACACATAAACATGCTTTGTTCCTGTCTGATGGGATTGAGCTGTATGGATGTGCTGATTTCCCGCTACGCTGTCCTGACCTACTGACCCACACGTTGTATATAAGATGCTGTTCAGGGCTGCTTCTGTTGATCATGAATGTGTTAAAAGGCTTTCATTAAAGTGAATTGACGATGCACATTTGACATGAATGTAAAGATTAATTCTAATGTTAAAGTGCAATTATAAAGCGTTACAAAACTGTGTGTCAATATTGTTTACCTGAATTGTTTGTAACAAAATGGAAAGGATGTGAAAACGTTGGATCAAAGGTGATTGGTGGGTGGGGTTTTAAAGTAACTACTTTAAAAGAGCTGAAGGCAATGTAGTGTTTCAAAAATCCTCTTTATTTGTATTTTGTCTTGTTTTTCTTGTTAAAATATCCTCAAGAAGATTTTTTTTAAAAATGCAAAATTAAGATAAAGTAAATGGGGAAATTGTACAGTTTAGAGGGGTTTATGCTTTACAAAAGAAAGTGCTTTAAAATTTGCCTGACAGACTAAGAACTTTGTGAATAGATTTATGGTTTGTTTTAGAAACTTTGTTTTTGCTGAGTTTGTTGTGCCACATGCAGCATGACCCACATTTCTGCCACTTACGTTATGCTTTTACACGCAGTGTGAAACTGCTCTGACACTGTCTTGCTGCATATCTAAAAGCACTTCCACTTATGAGACAAACCGTCTGCAATGTGGCTAATGGAGAAGATGCATTTCAATCTGTCCTTCCTGAAGGGCATCATTGTTCATTGAGGTGCCCCAGCAAAGGTCAGCGAATGAGAGGCCTGAATTAAAAACATCCTCATTGAAAGGCAGAGCCCTGCTTACTTTTTCAGAGCTTATTTTGACTATTTCATACAATCATAGAAATATACCCAGCTAACAATTTTAGGTTGTAAGGATGTTTCTCTAACTATTTCATTAAGTAACAAAAACCTTACAAATGTTTTTTTGAAAGTTCTAGGAAATTCTTAATATCATTGCTTGGTTGTAAGAACATAATATTCAAACATTTTTAATTCTGAATGTTAATTCTGAATGGAAACATTCCACTAATAACCTAATAATAAAATTTTTGTTATATAATATATAACATGAAAAAAGCATGAAAAAATCGTTTAGTGCAAGAATGTTTTGAGAACTTTTAGAGAACGTTAACTGACATTCTGAGACTGTTTCCTGTTGGCTGGGTAGTCCTTTAAATCAAATAATAAAGTAACATATACTTAACAAAAACAACAACAAATGTCTTAACATATGCTTTATATTTATATTGTTTATCATATTGGTTGCTACATGTAACCATAGCAACTGAAGTGTTGGAAGGTTTACTTAGTGATATGAAAATTTCTCTTTTCATCTCATTCCTCCTTCGGCTTGCTCATTTTTCAATATTCAGCTGTACGTTTTGTACAACTTTCTGAGAGAACACATCCGTTCGCCATTTATTTATTTTCAGAAGGATGTTCTTATGAATAATCACAAACAGCCTTGCGGGAAAAACTACTGAAAGACACAGTACACATCCTGTGCTACCATGTGTATGCATGTGTACTGTGACTATGCACCAACATGAGGAACAAAATCAGGAAATGTTTTAGTCATGTTTGCTGTTTCTCGTGTCTACAGCGTTGAAGAAGAAGAGTGACTGTGAAATGTTGCCATAAACAACAGACGGCTTGCATCCAGAGTCTGGAAGATGATTTTAATATGGAGGGTCATTTGTGGCAGGGAGAAACAGCGAAGGCTTGCAGATAATATCAACGCTGACCTTGCGAGAACATTTACCACAAAAGATTCGTGATTTCCATTTTATTTGTATTAATAATATAGTAAAAACTAACTTGTCATATTAATAGTATAATATTAATAATATTTTAATATTTAAAATAAATTTCTTTGCAGGTAATAAATCTCACAGACAGAAATGTTATTTAAAAAACTAGTCTGTGCTGCATCGTGATATTGCAATAATTTAAAATATCAATTTTTGCTATTGTGTATTAATAAAAGAAAGTTGTGAAGTGGTTGTCTGAATATGCTGACTCTCTGAATATGTTTGGCATTCATAAAGGACAATGACTACAGACAATGACTGCATCGAAGGTTTAGAAGACGATCTTGATACAGATGGTCATTTGGAACAAGAAAAAGACCACAATTTGCAGATGATGACAAATCACATCACTGATGTTCTGGAATAACCACAAAGGAACGTTGAGAGCAGAATTGTGTATGTGTTGGGTTGGATATAGTTCTACCTACTTTGGAATAATCAGGCAAAACAATAAACGCCTGTGGTTGTGTCTGCAGGACCCAAACATGAAACAAGGTTCTAAGGACATCTCGCCCTGTTCTGCTTTCATACTTGCCCTTGGACATTCCAATTCCCTTTTGTGCTTGGATATTTTATTTAAAATAAAAGCCTTGTTGATGCATGTTGCCACAGATCCTACCAAGTCTGTTTTCATTCCCTGCCACGGTGATGGAAAACCTGCGGACAAGATGAATGGAGTCGGCACAGTTGGGAATATTCAATGAACAGTGGTGCACAACTCCAGCGCGAAGGGCAGCGTCGACCTGGAGTGCGGACAGTGTACCTAGGGTGGAAGTTCAAGACAGCCCCCCCAGCTGATAAGTAGATGAGTCTATTGGCTTTTGAACAGGCCTATGGTTATCTGTGGCTACTGTACCACTGGGACGAATGAGAGTAAGCGAGCGAGCGAGCGAGAAAGAGAGCGAGCCCAGAGTTGCCCTATGGCAGGACAAAAAAAGCACACACTTCCATTTCAAGGACTGAAAAAGGTTTGCTGTGGAAGTTTGAGATGAGACCAGCATGTCACTTGGTAGGGAATATAATGGAAGATCAGCCTCCCCTTGATCGGCCCCATTGTTGCCAGGGCCCTGCTGTCACCGGTGCAGAGCCAGAGAGTCACAACTGGAGTGAATGTCAAGAGGAGGGATGTGATTATTAACTGTGCTGGCAGCATGTGACGGGGTGCACCTGGAGCTCATACTGGAACCATCACACAGTGCAAGAAATTTCTGTGCACCAATAAGAAAATAATTTGGCCACGTGTGCGAATGAATCCAGACACCCAATCAGAACTCATCAAACTGCCACCTTTGACTAACTTTTAACTTTATTTTATATTTTTAATTTGTAGTTTGTAGCCTTAATTTAATTCTTTAGGCAAGGTAACAAATTATATGAGACTACTGAAATATGTTTAACTGTTTATTTTAATGTATGTATTAATTTGACATTAATATTGTTTCAGCATAGTAAAACTGTTGCAAAAATAAAGAGGTCTGTGTAACGTATGTTTTTGATCTAAATAATGACTTGTTTGTTTTCGTATCAAATTATTACTGCATGCTTACCTGAGCACTAATCCTACACCCAAAATAAATCATATTTAGAATTCTGCGTGTCTAATACAACATTAAATAGTGATTAAATATTTAATATGGTCATGCATATATCTTTAATTAATAATATTACATTATATAATGCTTTAAACAACTGTAGGGTTATGACACAAATATAGGTTGCTAGTCTTTTCAGAGAATTTCTTTTGTCGTTGATATCAAAGGTTGTGTCAATCACTATGGTACTTTGACCCAAAACTATCTGTCAATTGGTAGCAGCTAGACCAGTTAGGTAGATTCCAACATGGACAGGTTATGTATAACAACATAGGTTCGGTTTGATTCCCAAATGATATATGTATATTTGGATATTAATAAGCTACTGAACAATAAGCATATTATCATACATATTTTGTAATGGCCAATAAAGGTTTTTATGTCCGTGCAGCGATTAGTCAGAGTTGCTGTTGTTTAGTGCTGTCTGATGTACTGTATTCCATGAACTATATCTACTTTACATATTCACAATCATAAAATAGAAAAAAGGTTCATATTGTTCATAATTCTTATACACATTACAATTACGCCTTTTTAAAGCAAGTTACGGTGCATTTACGGTATACATTACATAATACACAAAAGATGCTTTTATCCAAAGCGACTTACAATGCATTCAGGGTATACAATTTTATCAGTATGTGTGTTCCCTGGGAATCGAACCCATGACCTTTGCACAGCTAACACAGTGCTTTACCAATTGAGCTACAGAAACACATATCAGTGTGTGTTCACTGGGATTAAACCAACAGCCTTGGTGTTGCAAGCACATGTTCTAGCTACAGTACACACAGGTGTTAAACAGAACATTGTCCCACTCTCATTTTTGACTTCCTCATTTTTCAGCTACATCAACAGAGAAGAGTGAGATATGGGAATGTACAGAACAAAAACAACTGTTGCAGACATGTTAATATTTGTTTCTCATCCTTAAGTTTTATTCACAGTTTCAGTTCAGCTGCTTACAGAAGAGGCTGATTGTTGATTAGCACAAACTACACAACATATATCCCCTTAAGAACTATCCACATTTATGAATAAAGAATTAGCATGCAAATTGAACAGAATAAATGCGGCTTATTGACAGTAAGTCTGTGCTTTACTTGTAGTCTTCTATTAGGGATTTATTGAGATCAAGGTGAATATGGAACAGTTTGACAGTCAGGAGAGCGTGTTTGCTTTAATCAATGAGATCTGAGCTGCCCCTGTTTTCTGACGCTCGGCGAGGTGCTGCATCCTCTGGGCACAAAGCTGCCAATCAATAGTGATACAACAACCCATATATACAAAATTATTCCCAGGTATGCTGATAACATAAAGAACTGAGGCTAACACACAGGAATTGCAGGTATTTGCAGTTTAAAATGCGATTAGGGTAAAACAAACAATTGAATCAATCATACTCTGCATTAAATTTGCTGCATTCAAAATATTTAGGAGCAATTCACTATGAATGAACTGCCCCACTAATAGCACTAATAGTCTTTGTGTCCAATTCAGTGCACAAAATCTGAGCTAAACAGATGGGTCTGAGTTCTAAATTTGCTGGGACATCAACACTGAACCAGCACGTGATCCAGGCACACAAACCAGCTCTTTAAAACAAAGTGCACAAACGTTGTTAAATTTTGTTTACATACTGCATTGCGCAGTTGGTAATCACATTATCTGAACCAGGCAAAAAGCATTTTTGAAGACGCAGTCTATAATTTACTTATTTACATTAAAAAACAGCACGTTTGGGCTAAACATGACTTTGACGACATTGATCTAATTTAAATACTTATGCTGCAGCTCTTTTTCAAAACATTTAATGCCTGGATAAACGGGATTGTGTGTGTGAAGTAAATACGATCTAATGTAATTTGCTTCTTAGTGAGAACGACGATAGAAATTGTACATCACAATGAGCTTTACTTGTCTTTTCACCCTCTGTACCTGAAGCTTAATATTTAAAGAGATGAAGGCCTAATTTACATAATGTTATAAACAACCCCTAATAAAAATGCACGTTTATACATTTCACAACAGCACACTGTAGTCATGGCTTAGCCAATTACCATGACCCAGCTTTTAGTTACTTTGTTATACAGAGATGCTGTCAAATCGTAATTAATCATACATCTGATTTCCTCTCTGAATCATGTGGGCGTACATCGGTTATGTGGCCATCTAATTTCAAACTAATGAAGTGATATTAAAGAAATTATAGTCTTGTCAAGTCTCACTAGTGCAATTGAGGGTCTAATCATGACCACAGTGGCACAAAAGTATAAACATCAGTTGCCAATGGGCTACAGTATATATAATCTAGTGCAGTTTTAGTGTCGTTTTCATGTTGTCACTGAAATCATCCCATAGGAAAAATAAAATCTCTTTAATGTCTCAGTTGGTTCTTTTAAACAGCAATGAGATTAAATAAAAATAAATTTGAGAAGCAGTAGTCTTAAACTGCTTTCCAAAAAAAAGCAGCAATCTCATGAGTTTCAGAAGAGATCCCCACAATCAATATGAACTCAGATCTAAACAAAAACATTAACTGAGCGAGTACATAACAGATCAGTATTTAAACCGGTCTCCTTACCCCAATTCTCAATGGTAAGTTTATAGTAATAATTTATAATTATAACTGTTGGGTCTGTTTTCCCGGGAAATGTCAGTTTGGCTACATTGGACTTACGTTACATGCATAAGGAAAAGTATGTAAAGTAACCTGTAATTTTATGGCTCAAACAGAGATGGCGGTGGAGAGGTAAAAATTATAGATTGCAGCTTTTTATAGATGTAAATTAAACATACAGTAAATGACATCAGCACTAATTCAGTCGCGCTTTGAAAGAGCAACATATAGCATTCAGGATAGAGTTTTTCTATGGGTTGGGCTAGTGACTGTGCTGGCCTTTGAAAAATGTGAAGCCTGTGAAGCGTTTCCTGTTGACGTGTGATCTGAGCGTTGACCGGTTGTCTTCTATGTGTCTCTCACACACAAGAACAGAGATCAAGAATAAAGAGAAAAGCGGAAGTGCTTGAAGCATGTTATGCCCTGTTTGAACCTGTGCTGACAGCGGTAAACAAACAGGATCGAAACCAAAGCAAAGTCCATGTCTCAAATCTAAACACAGACACAGGCATAACCTGTGATGTACTCAAAGAACTTCCAGTCTATATAAAGAGATTCAGCCTTCTTAATAAAACACAAATTCTGCATAAAATGCATTTAAACAGGAATCAAAGTAATGTGTCACAATGGATAAAGCCCATCTCATGGTTTAGGGGACAAGATTTACAGTGAATCAATCATATAGCGTCAGTTCTGGCAGGTCATGTCAGTCAAGCTGACCAATAAGTTGACCTTCAGCTGATCAATGTCAACCAATAGGAATACAATACGTGTTAATTACCCGCGTCCTATTTAAGTTGCCTTCCATAACTCCTTATCAGCTGCTCAATCATGCCATGCTGCGCTCATTAATACTTTGTAATCATTCTTAAAGCTAGCGTAGGCAATTTCAGAGGCTAGCGACAGCAAGCTAGCATAAGATCCCACCCTTTCTTTAGACACTTTCTAAAGCCACGCCTCCTTCAGCAAATTAACGCATGCATCGTTTGACAGGCAAGTAGGACATCCTATCATTGCATCCGGGCCAAATAAATGTTTCTGGAAAAAACGCTTACCAAGCTTGCCATCATTTATGATTGCCATCATTTATGATTTATGATCATTTACGTTGTTCTATGCAATTTACCAATTTGTTTAGATGCAGGAAAAACGCTATTGCAAGCTCATTTGGGTATATGTAACATACTCGGCTGCATGGACAAGCAGAGTTTTGCACAGAATGGTTTCATTCTGCCAAACTTAATTATTGCAATTGTTAATAATCTTTAGTGATAGTGGTCCTGACAGAATGTACTGTAAAATTTACAGTACTGAAAATAGCCCAGCAAATGCACTTTGTTCATTGTAATGAGATTCTGTCACTGTTGCCTATAAGGTTGGATGTCTGAGCAGTTTGATTTCATTAGTAATTCAGCCAATGTAATCACTCCCCTGTCTGCATGTCCAATCTCTAGCCTGATCAGTTTCCCAGGAACTCTTTTTCTTGTGCAAATGAGAATGTAAAGAGGTGATTAATGATAAAATAACAGAACATGGTGTCTGAGTTTTAAGAGGGCAGAGAAGGTCAGGGGTTGCGTTTGTCCTTTTGTTGTTTTCGAATGGCTTTGAAATCCAATGAGCTTGCAAGCTAAGGATATGCAAATGATAGCGCAATTAGCAGTTTTGTAAGGGCTCCTGGTGTCATACCTGTGCTAACCTGTTGTTAAGATTTTGCAGGATTTCTTTTTAGTGAATGAAACAGGAAATAGAGCTTTGATAAAGAGGAAGGACTTGTGGCCGGGACAATTAAGTCATTTTTATTTTAAGGCTTGTGCGAGAACATATGCCTTTATGTGCACATATTCAATTAACAATTTTAAAAATCCCCTTAAATTTTTTAATGAAAAAATCTTTTAAATATATGTAACGTGACAACACATGGTAACGGTGAAAGGCTGAACTGTTGTATAAAAAATTGATCTAGGTAAACATTCTTTAAAAACACATTTGTTTTCTGTATTTCACAGAAAGAACAACATCCAGGTTTGGAACAATATGACGCTAAATACAGACAGAACATTCTAATGATAAAATGACATTATTTGGAAATGTCATTAGTTCTGTAAAGCCCCTGCTAGTGACATAGAGAGATTGACTGATAAATGAAACTTACCCTCTGGTTGTTCCTACTAGCTGTTTTTCTACAGCAGGAAGATATTAGCTGTGCATCCCAAATATGTGGAAAATAAGGCAAGTGAGAAGAGAATAAACAACCGCCACAGTTTCATAACCCTAGATGTGCACTGTGCGCACTGGTTTATCAGGTACCAATGTAACTGAATAAGTCCAATACTGACAAGTAAATAGTCAGTTTTATAGTTTGATATACTGAAGGAGACATTCAGCTTGTTAAGTGTACTTTACTGGTATAAAGGCACAAAATGAATAATAGTGCAGTACTACAGGCAGCCCCTAGAGTGCTTTAAAAATGTGGCCATAGGCAGCTTTCTACTTATGCCACAGTTCTGAGTTGCGATTTTTAAAATTGATGCTGGAGTGGAATCAGTTTTTCTCTATCTAAACACAAATATGTGTTTGCTCCTGAGGCACAACTGATTCAGAATCAGAACCATTACCATGCGCTTATCACCTTGACCCAAACTGCAAATATACAGAGCAATGTAACCTCAAATATAGTAAATTCAACAAGAATAAAAACCAAAAAAACAATTTAAAGCAAACTTGTCACGCAAAGAAAAAAGTTATTCAGTTTGCAAAAGTTTATCTTAAAGGTTAAAAGCTTATTCATGTATTTTCATTCTGATCTATATAAAATCAACTGCAAAACATTATTATTTAAAGCAACCTACGTGTTTTAGAATTTTCAGAGGGAAAAATCACTCCAGACCGAGAATGAATGATATTGTGAGCTGAATGTTGTGATTAAAACTTTGATCTGGCAAACTTTTGACATCACCCACAATTGCTTCATTTTGTGTCTGTCAATAACACAGCATGCAATTAGTTTCAGAGAGTCTGAATCTCCAATAAACATGAAATATGGTAATTACACTAATCACTCGTCTGAATTGCACCCAGAAAACACGATTATATTTAGCTGGTAGGATTTTATGCACTTGCAGTAAATCTGTCTGCGTTAGTTTTCAACACCAGCTGAATTTTAACTATGCAAATTGTTGATTCTAAATTACATTTTGAATGACATATGA
>JAZGTI010016571.1:0-12704 GCA_036877585.1 Botia kubotai
TGAGCAGTCTAAATGGACAACATTTTTAAGAATCAAATTTGCTCCTGACCTCAAATGGTAGACAATTTTTTGACCATTGTTTGTACTAAAATCCTCTTAGGTTTCAAATAAAACATGTATTGCCCAAAATGAACACAACGTTCCAACAAAATCCATTTGGAAGCTGCCTTCACCTCTAATTGCACATACAATATGAATGTATCACTTTGCTAACTTGGTTAGCAACCATATAAGCAGACTAATGCACTTTATTGCTCATAATAAATACAATTATTTATTAAATATTGATGTGTTTAATGATATTGCTCTTGCTGTTGTTACTTTTGTTAAAATCACTGTAACACACAGCCAGCAGGGACAAATAATGCTAACTGCAAATAATGAAGTGTAACTAACCATATAATCATGCATAGTTAGGATGGAAAAATAAGTAGGCGTATCAAAGTTGTGAGGGGGGAAAATCTTTTGTTGTTAATGTCAGTCCAATCAGTCTCATTTTGGTGCAAATTATTCTGGCATGAAATATGCGTTAATATTAAATTAATATTTAGTCCAGTGTTTGTTAGTCTAATAAATTGCACTTATGCAATTATGGGTTCTAAAGCAAAATCAATCAAAAACTATTCATATAATGCAATAAAATTCAGTGTATATTATTTTAAAATTAAAGCATCCGTAAGAAAGTTACAGTAGTACAGAATGGATGATATAATTTACGTATAATTTTTTAGGCGTGCTTATAACATTAATAACATATTGGCTCGTTACTATATGGTAAATTGAGGATTGGCCATGTACATTTTGAAGGCTGCAATTTACTGTATATATAGTGTGTCAATGGCCATTAACGAAGTTGCTGTCTGTAGATAATGCTTCCTTTTAGGCTCCAAATCAGTCATGATGTTGTCTATTTAAACAGCTGCCCATCAGTAGATAGCCACGTAGTCACTCCAGCAGGTTTTACGACAAAGCCAGCGTGTGAGATGTTCGAATGAATGAGGATAAGTAAGGCATTAATATGAATGAGGTTGTCTGAGGTATCAGTTTGTATTTCGGCGTGCAAATACATCTCGCAGAGCAATCCAACGAACAGAAAACATCTGCCGAGGTGGTAAATACATACAAAACAACATCTCAAAGATAAATCACTTTAAGCAGCGTTGATGACAGATCAGAGGTTGCGCTTGTTTGAGGTTGTTGTTAGAGGTTGTCTTATTTGAGGTAAAAACCTCAAATTGTTACATTGTGACATTTGATACAGCTTTCTGTAACATTCTTTGGTCACTACAATGCCATTATCCTCCATAGAGATCCATATTCTACGTCTAACTTCCATTATTGCACCTCAGTCTCCTCTGTTCTCCATAATGGATGTATTTGTAGCGGCTCTGCATGTTTGTGTCAATACAGCCGGGTTCATCCTCGATACTCTGCCTCTCTTACAGTTTCCGTTCAGTGCACTTTAATGGCGTGTTATATAATGACTACAGTGTGTTTAACACTGGCGCTGTAACATGCAGAGGTGAGGAGAAAATGGAAGATCTCTATCTGTTGTGTACTGCGCTGTCTAAATGCATCTGTTTTATTGAAGGAAGGGCATTCTGGTGGAAACGTGTGCATGTGTCAAAGATCTGCTCTTTGAGAATGATGGATTTTGACAGGAGAGGAACTTGTGGGACTTAAGGAGCTTGTTTTTTGTGTGGAGGTGTGCAATGTGTTTAGGAACTGTCTCTTGTTTGGGCCGTGTTTGTTTATGCCTGGTTCATATATATTATTTTGCAGGGGACGACAAAGATGACACGTGCAGAAATATAAACAAAATCGATAGCTGTAATCCTGAATTCTGGATCAGCTGTGTTTGAGGCTGTTGTAAAATAAGTATAAACACATCTGGCATGGCACATTCTGTGTTAATGTGCTAAGTTCCTATGTTGCCTAGCAACCACTAACAGCCTACGGATAGGAACTATATTACTTGCCGAATAAATTGTTTATTGACATTATTATCAATAATAAATTGAACTGCGTAATAAACATCTTTCAGATTCATACGAAGCGTCTTTCATGTTTCCTTTGGCTTCGTGTCATGTCTAAGACTGCCCCTTACCCATCATAAAATCACTGTAATGTAGCTTCTTGTGGCTTTTTTACTCTGATGCATAAAATGGCCTATTATATATTCTCCATATAAGGACAAAAGAGTAACAAAGACAATAACTGTCAGTCAAATAGAAAGACGCACTATTTTTCTCTCTCTCGTTCTCGGTTTCTTTCGTAAGACAGGTGGTATCACCTAAGACCTCCCAACTCTGCACTCGACACAGTCATCCATCACCACGGCAACAGCACCTGTCATTGCCTGGGAAGCGAGGGACTGCCGGGGCAGATGGGAAGAGAGGCAGCTCAACCACCCTTCCAGCATCAGGTGGCCTGGGAATGAGAGAGAGAGAGAGAGAGAGAAAGAAAGAGAGAGCATTTTCCTCTGGCTCCAAGATATTTAAGGAAGAAATACTTTCTTTTTGATGTACTGAGAGATGACAGGTGTTTCTGTGACCACTGCTCTCAGCCGGCAACCAAAGCTTCCATAAAACCAAAGCGTAGTCGGGTCTGACCCTTTCTGCACATGGCCTCTGGCCTGCAGTACGGACGCGCTAAACAAGAAGGGTCAGAGTCAAACAGACTTTCTGTAAAGGATTCAGTTGTTAGTCACTGGACTGTGGAGTTCACTGTGTACTCATGGAAAGTTCTAGTAGCCTGCTGTGTCATTTTCTGTGCTGTGAGGCACTACTTCCTGCTGATAAAAGCCTCGTAAAACAGCCTGAGCTGGTTTGCTGGTCTCTTGATTGGTTTTGGAGACGTATCAGCTGGTCAAGCTACAAACCAGCTAAGCAGCTTGGTTTAGGTTGTTGTTTTTTTTAGATGGGGTATTAAAAAAGATGACCAACTCTACTCAGACTTACTTATCAGTTGTCAGAGTTTCCTTTGATTTACTGGAGACGCTGGAAAGAAGAATCACTCATCTGTTTGCTGTCACAGAGAATGCCTCCCACCCACTACACGACACACTGTTGAGACAAAGAAGCACATTCAGATAGTAAAAGTCTGATTGCACCAC
Organism: Botia kubotai; assembly: GCA_036877585.1. Lineage (NCBI taxonomy): Eukaryota > Metazoa > Chordata > Actinopteri > Cypriniformes > Botiidae > Botia > Botia kubotai. Next base: position 3,116 of record JAZGTI010016571.1, read on the forward strand.
AATGCCGTAAAGAGAAGCACAGGAGCTCCTTTGTTCTGAGGCATCAAATCAACCAATCCATCACTCGGTTAAATATGGGACAGCAGAAACCAGTGCTAGTTGTCTCACTCCACTAAATATTGCAGAAGTAAACAGAGTAGGTTTATTTTTGAAGCTCGTGCATCTTAAACTTAAAATTGGCTATAAAAACACCTAAACATTCCACCGTTGTAGAAAATATAGAGAGAGTTAATTAAACATTAACTTTTCTTGCTACCGGCTGGGTGTCACAATATATGGAGTGTCACAATGGGAAGCGGCCATTAATTAGCCTAATTATATATAAAACAGACAATAAATATAATGTATAATTGTCTTATGCTGAGAACACAGTTCAACCTTTCAGCTGAAACGCACCTTCATTACACAGTTGAGTGTGCCAGTGTAGTTTTATTGCCTTTCTTTGTTTACCCAAGAGCTACTATGATGTTATTTGGATTAAAGTTTGCAGCACAGAATTCACAAAATGGCTCTAATTGAAGTCTGTTTCGACTTGTTTGAAAGCAAAACACATAAACGCTATGGAGAAAACACATTTTGGATGCAAAACATTATGGTTACTGAGATGGGCTTGTAGTTAGGAGAACTTCCATGTGTCACCTCGGCCTTCCCTATTTATCTTGTCTGAACACACGACAAGAAGATCCACTCATCAGCCACATTCTGATTTTCAAGTGTGTATTGAGAGCCGTATGAATCGTTAAAGATTGATCATTAAAATTCAAAAGCAATTTTTTCCTTTCAAATATTTTCCTTCTTTACTTGCATATTAGGTAATGAATGTTTTAATTGAAGTCTTTTACTTTTAGATCAAACCACACCGTTAAAGTGTTTTTGGCCTCCTCTGACTCATCTCAGGTTTACACACAACAAAGCTTTAATTAACAGACAACAATCACATCACTCCGTCGTCGCCATCTTGACTGACACCAGCAAACATTAAGCAGTAGATTATGTGGGTTAAACTAACAAATTTGAGCCACGTGGTTCTGTACTCTCTAATCAAAACAGGAAAAATCCAGACTCGACCCAACTCAAGCATTATAGCTATAATATGTAAAACAGACAAGTGATACAGACTCGCCTGAGTTGTCTATTGTGACACACTGTTGTGTTCATGTGCTGTTTGGAGGAGCTGGAGACACAATGGTGGGGTGAACAAAAATATGGACGTGGTTTAATTGGGGTAATTTAGGTGAGTGATTGTGTGAGGGTGACTGTGTGTTCTTTGTTGCTCCTCTCTCTGGATGGTTTTTTTGATCGAACAGGCACCATTAACACAGAAATGGAGCAGCACTTGACTTCAGTCTCATTTAAAGGAGAGAAGAAGAGAGCATTAAACCAGTCCAAGAATGATGGTCAGTACAGGGGGGTGCAGACTCATTCGGCACAGAAGGGCATGCTGGGAAAATTCTCCCTGTGTACTCTTAATGTCCTCTGCAGCTTGTTACATTAGAGGGATGCTTTGGGAAGTTTAAAGGAAACACAGATTGTCAACTGATGCAGATCCAATGACCGATGCAAAAACCAATGAGAGAGACACTTTAGGTTGAATATAATACCCATAACTCCGCAGAAATGTGTGTGTGTGATCAGTAAAGAGCAAAAGAGTATTATGAAAAACAGCCCACAATACAGAAGTTAAAAGAACAAGCTTTGCTAATATTAATGGGAATTGTTTTAATCATGGCTTCATTGTTTTTCTTGTTTACCAGTATGACCACAGTGAACTGTGTTTAGCACCTGTATTGCAACACAGCATCAATGATGGTGTTCCTGGTGTTCCAGCATTATATAATGTTGAACTGACTGTATACTGTATATATGAGGAGTGGCAATCTGATGATTTTTGCTGGGACTTCTACGGTACACAAAGCCGGTAACAATGATTGCGGTAAAAATGGAAACCGTGATGTAGGACATTTTGGCCATAATTTTGCTTAAATGTCCGATTTCGGTTCCATGAAGAGGTTGAATATTCTGTAAAATCTTCACTGTAATATTAATAATAAAACGATTTTAGTCATTAATTTAATAAAGACCTAATGGGCTCATTTTTTTCTTTATTAGTGTAGGTGAAGCTGGCACCTTTCTGTCTGTCTGCTACCTCCACAACCCCATGCTTTCTTGTTTTTCAGTTGTTTTCTTTTGTTTTCAGTTGTTTGCTCTTATTTTTTTTCCTATAAAAATGTGCACTGTTAAATTAGCAACGTGTCTGTCTTATAAAAAGGGTCCCGCCTTCAGCTGCAGCCATTCGGATAGATAGATGAAGTATATTCTGAATTAAACGGTTCACAGAATCTAAGATAGACCACATCGCTGGGGTAATAGAATAGCATTGTTTTTGTTTCAAGGTTAATATCATGCATAATTAAAATTCCAATTATCTGGCTGGAGGGTTATATTCAATCTCATGAATATCAAACCGTACAGACAGCAGACGCTGTTCGTGCAGTTATTTTCCACGACTGAACTGGGCCCAGGTTAGATTTGCCCTTCCTTATAAGGCAAGAAGTTCTGAACCTGAGAAAGAGGCTGACAACAGGTGTGAAAATAACTGGAGCTCTACGGGGAGATCTGACAGGCACAGTAAGTGTTGCGAACTGACATTTAATCTCGGTTTTATGAACCGATCAAGTACATTAGGACTAAATTTCACTGGTTGTAATTCACTTTCCTTGCCTTTATTTTCCTGTCTGGCTTTCAGCGCTGACCGTCTGTTTATGGAGGAAACGCATAAAGAGAACGTTCAGTAATGTATGTGTCACATTCACCAATAAGAGACCACCATAAATGGATTACAGGTTCGCGGAACAGAGAGAGAGAGAGAGAGAGAGAGAGAGAGAGAGGGAGATCGGGAGGCAGGGAGTAATTGGGAACCATTTAAACACAGTACAGACTGATGATGAAAGCAAATCTAGACTGACAAGACGGTGGCTGGTTCAGAGCACCAAATACTCTGAGCACACAATAGAATCCTGATTGGGACAGAGAGAACGAGAGAAGGAGGGGAAAAAAGAGAGGGTGATGAGGGAGAGAGAGAGAGAACAGTGTGCTCAGGACGAGGTGGACGGTCAAGTGGCAGGATGAAGCTGTAATTAAGTGAGCCATTCCTTCAGCAGAAAAATGCTAATCTTCCCTCACCGTTTGCTGCTGATTAGTCATCGAAAGAAAGTGAGGTCAAAATTTCTCCGCGTTCACGCATGTATTTTCTTCGCTTCAGCCACACTTTCAGAATGAAGTGCTGTCTGTACGCTTGTGCTTTATTCATAGACGTGCGAGTTCTGTATAAACACACACCTGCGTGTAATAAAAGATAAGACAGTGTTGTTTTATTAATGACGATGAATCTGATTTAACCCTTTATCTGCAGAACGAATGGCATCTGTTATGTGTTTTGTTCTAACACAAATTGGCACATTATTATAAGCTTTGAGTTTGATAAAGAAAAACTGATGCAAGAAGGAAGCTACACAGTTTAAATTCACCCCTGGACTACTTAATTATTGAATTTATAATAGAAATGTATAAAACTAACTGATATGTACATTACTCTACAGCATTGTTTTTTTTTGTTATATCTTTTGACCAAATCAGGAGCCACATTTAGTCTTTAGCATTCTTTGGTAGTAGTATTTCATTAAAAACATGTTTTAATCTAGTTATTAACTTGGTAGGACCATAAAGTGTAATGTAATCCCAAAATCATGATTATATCCTCTCAGTAATTTTTATTTTTGTGGAAGACCATGTTAAACTCATATACAATTCTATACTTTCATAATTCTGCTCCGTTAGCCTGGCAACCAATTTCCATGGTGACAGGGGTCTGTCATCCTCACTGATACCATCTGGCCCAGAGCAGAGACAGAGTGAGCATAACCCCATCATCCCATGTAAAAACACACACACACAGGAACACGCGTACACGTGTCCGCAAGTGTATACACAGATCCACCCACACCCACCAGGAGTAGCAGCAGTACCGGACCATCTGCTTTCTCCTCCATCCAGTAAATCTCCAAAGATCCATCTCTGTCCTCATCTAGTTAAAGCAACACATTCAAAAACTGCATATAAGAAATGTAAATGAGATGCACTGATTTAAAATATGTCCATAAGGGTCGCATATGTTCTATGAGCATTTGACCTTTGGTCCTCCATCTTCACACAGCAGTAAAGCTTTTGCTATGTACTCACACTGGCCCTCAATCCATCCACTTCTTCTCTCTATGGCTTCAGCCCTGCAGCTCAGGCCTCCACTTCAGTGGATTCTTTTAATTGAGTTTTCAAGTAATTATAGACCTACTGCATCTTAAATGGCCTCTAAATGAAAAATAACGATTATTTACGCTCATTTAACAAAAGGCTGGCAGCTCATGCAGTTCAGAAGACTACAGCGTCTGTGATGGGTTAATCTGCTGAGGTGGTTTTCTCGTTGCGTAGGTTAGGTATGGTGTAATGTTTTCCATCATCAAGAGCGACAGAATGAATGTGTTAATTTTTCTCCGGTTGGCCTTTCTAAATACTGTAACAGGGATTGAGGAACTGGAACTTGGAAAAGGAACTGGAACTATGGAAAACTTCACGGAAGACAGCCCAAGAGAAGGTAAGAGGATAGCAGATGTTGTTCAAAGTAAAACATTTAGAAATGTAAAAATTCTCCTCCTCTAAATATGCTATATTAAACCTCCAAGAAAAAACGTTAAACCTGTTGATTTTTTTGACCTGCGGCCGTTTTTACCTCTTTTGAAAATAAACAGCATTCATTCAGTCCCCTTTTCAAATTAGTTATACAAACAAGACTTGTCTTCATCTTACTGTGCTCTCCTCAAACGGTTCGTCGGACATTCTGCTAAATTACTCCTTTTGTTAATCACACATGTACACAATGTGTGATTAATGTACACAATGTGTGATTAATGTACACAATGTGTGATTAATGTACACAATGTGTGATTAATGTACACAATGTGTGATTAATGTACACAATGCTCACACAATTTTCACTTTCCTGGTGAATCTCTTTAACAAATTCTTCCTTGTAAAGGGTTTTCAAACAGATTTTCAGAATTCTTTATCTTTGTGCAGAAACGGTCGTTTTATAAAACACAGTCTTTTACTCCAAAGCAACAGTTTTCATGGAGTCTGATCTCTCAAAGGTCTGATGCCATGTGGTGCATTGTGTTCAGTGTAGTTTTTAAAGCTTTCGTTGAGTGAGAGAGAGAAGCTGCTTCAGATAAAACAGGATAAAGAGTTTTCATGATAGTTTATATTAAGGATGTTTTCATTAACCATGGGCACGTGCTACAGTGTGAAAGACACACATGCACTATCTAGATGTTTTCTTGTTAGGGTGATTCAGTGTGTTGCTAAGAGATCTCAAAGCCATTCGATCTCTCTACAAAGCTTTTCAATTAGACCTTAATTGTCTGATTAGCTCTGAGCATCAGTATGCAATAAATATGAGGAGAAGAAAAGGCACAGGAAATATGAGTGATCTAAAATATAATTCTAATGTTTTACTTCCTTGAACAGTTCATAAGTTTGTGTGAGTACGAATGAAACAGGATAAAGTCATGTGACACAGATGTGGAGGTTCAGACGGAGCGACTTCTGCGCACTTACGCATCCCTATCTCGTCCTCTTTCTCGCCCATTTTTCTATGTAACTTTCTCTCTTTCTCCCTCACTTTCCTGCCCGCATATCTCTCTCCAGATCTTCCTCCCCCAGTTTTCCTTTATCTCTCTCCAGAGAGCTCTGAGGGAAAGACTGTAAGCAGTGATGCGCCGCAGCGAGCTCCTGTCTGTCACAATCACACATGTTTCCCATTAATGTGACAAACACAGTTGACATCCAATTTCCCCCCGTGCACGCCAGCTTCCTACAAAATGGATGATGAGGCTGCAAAACCGCGTTCATGATAAACAGCGGCGTTCCTCTGCCTCAGGGGAGGAATTCACACAACCGGCGCCATCAAACACATGAATGGCATCTCATCTTATACTAAGTGAACGACCAGGGCAGGTGGAGGGAATATATAAGAGGCGACATGCAGTGGCAGTTTTTATTTGCGGGAGGCGAGTGTATCTACGTTGTTTCAGTGGAGGAGACAAAACCTACACACACACACACTGCAGCATGTTGAGGTTTTGACAAGCTGTTTAACCGTGCCATCATGACCTCCTGTTATGGCTGTGAAAAACAATAGTCCTCACACTGACTGAACGAATCGCCACTCCTTCAGAAAAAGTAGCAGGAAAAATGTTTTGGCATTCTGGAGCTTCAATGTGAATCTGTGCAGTGGGCACAGCGTCACCGTGTCGTTATGACGTCATGATGTGCAGCTACGACGAGGCCCGACCGGCAGGCGTGTCTCAAATGCTGCCGACTGCTGCCACCTAGCGGTGAGTAATATTACCGCAGCTTTGGTTTTAAAATGGTGTGGATGATCAATGAGAAAAGTGCGGCTATTCAGCACCACGGTGGACGTGACTATTCATTAGGATGTCACCTCTTAAAAGACGAAAACGGGCCTTTTGAGTTAACTGCTGAGCTGTACAGAAAGTCCATGCATGGGATGCGTTTATTATCATTCCCAGTGGGAAATTAAACATTTACTTAAAACAACACACACAAGCTTTTTCTCCCTCACATCTTTGTCATTCTAACTAAACCACCCCAATTTCACAGATTTTCCCATTAGCATCAGATCAATAGTGTTTTTAGCCTCCTCCACACTATATCCTGCTTTAAGTGAAACCGTGGTAAATCTGTGTAAAATTAAATTCACTAATTGGTTTCTGAGGGACAAATGAAACAAACCTAATTTGATCGCTGTAATGAGTCTTTTAGTAAAACCACTTGCAGTTCAGCTGAAAGGGGGATTTTACAAGCCAAATTAATTTGTCTCTTTCTTTGTGTTTTTCCTTTTTCTTGACAGTCTCATTATTTCAGTTTTGACAGAGCCTGGTGAGATTAGGCCTCACACTCTACGAGCACTAGGACCTGAAGGCACCAGGTGAGAGTATAAATGATCAACTATCCCTAATTTACTATGGAATCTAATTAACATACAGCATGAACACTCGAATGCTTTGGTTGTCAGGTTTATTTCATCATGTAGAAAATGTAACATTTGTGTGGATTCATTTACATTAAGTGCCAAAACAAAATGTTCAACTTTTGTGCAGTTGGAGATTCACAATTAGTGACTATGAAAGTCCTTGCAAGGTCTTCCATGATGCACCTGTTTTCAGTCAACCGACTCATATTTCTCCTATCATACTTACATTTCATTTATGCATGTGGCAGCATGAACATTGTACAGGATGTTTGGTATGGGATAGTTAAACTAGGTGAGTGTTGGAGCCCTATATTGTAGACCAGGGCTCTCCCTAGTGATATGGAGGGGAATTTAGATTGCATTATTTTCATTGAAAATTTGTGTATATTCCTTATGCTGCTACCGATGCAGAGTTTATATACAAAAAAAAATTATATTATATATATTTTTCCTTATTTTATATGCCCATAGGAGTTTGATCATAAAGATAATTTTTATTAGACAAATTTTAATCAAAATAAAGTTTTGTTGATGTGCTGGTGGCCCCAACAGGATTTGCAAATAGCTTTACCAGCAACGCTTCCATAATCATGCAGTTTTGGAACAGTTTGGCCAGCATGGAAATGAATGCTACACTAAGCTGGTCTTTTCAGGTGGATAATCATGTCCCTCAATGTTCCCCTCAGCATCCAGATATACACACAGTCACACATTATTTTACACATCGTGTAAAATCAAGACAAATCATTGTTCATAGACTTATTTGTTGTGACATTTTCATTAAATGGTCATTTAACAAAAATGCCCCTGATTATAAAACAGTTTAAGCATTTAATAAGAGTTTTTTTCTGGAAGAGGGGAAAATTGAATTGTTTCACATTATACAGAAATGTAGTTTGTAACCAATATTAAAGATTAGTTATTATAAATAAAACCCTATATAATTATTGTAGCAAATAATGTGACCACCAGCCATGTCAGATGCTAGAGATGGCAGACGCACTTACAATCAATTATCTGTAAAGTTTCACTATAATTGTAATAACCTATTGTGTTTAACAGTTCTTGATAAGACATCAGACAGAACACCATGAACTAGCTCAGCTGGTAGAGCATTGCATTAGCAGGGCAAAGGTTGTGGGTTTGATTCCCAGGGATCACACACTGTAAGTCACTTTGGGTAATCGTGTCTGTCAAATACATATATTGACGTTACATATATACAGTATGTAACGTAATATACAGTTAAATCATTAATCAGTTATTTAGCCAATTTGGGATGGGATCATCAGCCATATCACGTTTATTTAGCTAAATATTATAGTTATTCCTTGTAGAACAAACATAGACTCAAACAGGGAACCCAGCGGAAGAATCAATATTTGAGTAATTGCCAAAAATGATGTTTGTCAGTTTGTCTTTTGTCTGTTTTGTCAGATGTGTTTACACAGCCAGACATCCTGAGGTTTCAAGTCTCCCCCGACACGTCGCATGTTGCAGTCCACCAGCTGCCACTCACTCAAGGACACCAGTTTTCCTGTTTTCCTGAATGTCCGACCCTCCAGACAACCTGAGCGATGGAAGCGGAAGGAAAAGAGAGCCAGATGATGCATTACTGCGTGACTCCTGTCTACTGTTAAAATGCCAATGACATCCTGCTGGTTACAGACAGTGATTATGGACTGTATCTTTACCATATAGCCGCTTGCCATGTAAAATCTAAATTTGTCCACCCAAAAATTGCCAATAAATTACCCACCATTAAGGCATCCTAAGATAATGACTTTGTGCTTTCAGCCGAACAGTTATATTAAATAATAACCTGTCTCTTCCCAGCTTTAAAATGGCAGTGGATGGTATCCAGTGTTTTAAAGCTCCAAAAAGCTTTAAACGCTGTATTAATTTTTTTCATATTTTTTACAGCTTTATCCCTGCAGTCTACAGAATCAGGCAGCACAGTGCCCCCTGCTAGCCGAAAGAATGTATCACCACTACTGGTCTTAGATCTGTTGAAGGAGCTCAAACGAGCATGGAACTCCTTATTGTCCTGAGGTGGAAGAAAAAAATTGAATTAAACCGCTATAAATTGCTTTGCCCGTCAAGTCCATGTATGTGTGTTTGGATATACCCGTGAAGTGTTGCTGTTTGATGATTTTATAAATGTAGTGAAGTAAGTCAAACTGACTCGTGACTTGTGTCATTTAAATACGTGTCAAATACCATTTATAAATATATTTATTACGAATTCCAGGAATTTCAACATACGTCTGAAATGTTTCGAAGCCTTCATCATATGATGTGGTTACTGCAGGAACCCTTGAGTCATTTGAGTTTTTGCAAGAGTGTTGTTTAGAGAACATGAAGTGTGTCTATAGGTTCTTCAGATGATATTTTCAGCCAATAAGTATTTGTGTATGCATGTTCTGTTTTAGAACGTCACTTTATAATCTGTGGTCATAAAATCTAAAATCAAAATCCTTAGAG
>JAZGTI010016572.1:286-12704 GCA_036877585.1 Botia kubotai
CCTTCAGTGTGAATCTACAATTTTCATAGTCATGAAAATAAAGAAAACTCTTTGAATGAGAAGGTGTGTCCAAACTTTTGGTCTGTACTGTATATATATAAGAATAGATTTACTTATTTTTATGTGACAATTGATTATATCAATACCAAATCTTTTAACTAGTCATTGTATTATTTTCCATAGATAATGTTCCAAAAACAACAGAGACTGAATAAATTCAGAAGAAACCACTAGAACAAATTTACCTGCAAAGCTATCTGAAAAACTATGCGCAAGTGTACCAAGGACAAAAAGCTGCTTGGTGTGGTTACAACAAATATTTGTTTATTATAGTTACTACAAGTTAATTGCTTAGGAGACTTTTTTTGACAAAGGTTATATTTGATAAATCTTTATCAAATATATGTCCTAGAAGTCCTAGAAGTTACAACCGCAGTCGAGTAAAAGATGCTTCAAAGATTTTCAAAGCAGAAAGTGCAAACTATTTATGTTTAAATGGTTATTGAAAGGGTCTATGATAGGAAATAAACTACTTTTTAATAATGTCCACTGCATTAAATTATATCTGTACAAAAATACTTTATTTACGAGTGACAACCACACAACCAATTAATTTTGATAATGTGCACGTAACTGAACAATTAGTTGTTACTGCTGTATTTCATAATGATAATGATTCAAAATTTTTAACTATGAATGCAAATGTTTTATCATGGAGGACTTACCTCAAATGAGTGGTGTCTCCATTTCCATGTCTTCCAGATCAGGCTGGTTCTGTCTTGGTACTTTGGCACTTTGGGTATTAGAATTTAACAGTTTGCTGTAGGAAAAGTAAATTGTTAATACATGATAGCATAATTTACTATACTATAATACTTATTTACCAAACGTAATGCCTGTACCAGCATTTCTAATGTAAATTAAAATTAATTGCTACCTTGTACACCATGATGGCATATACACACACACATATAGGTGAGAGAGTTAGTAACTGGTGGTTATGGGACTGCATATACGAGTCCTGCTAAACCAAACCGCATCCTTGTACACCATGATAGCATGTATACACAGAAGCCAATAAAATTGCTGTTTGCCCAACTACAATTTATCTTATTCTCTTGCCCGATATATGCGCATAAGCAGACAATTTATGTAAACATTAACTGTGGATTACACTCAGACCAGCTTATACAAAAGCCGCTCTCCCAGGCCTAACACTTTTAATCTGCATTTTATGTGTACAGGTATGATATAGCTGGCTATGAACTTACCATACTTGCAAACCACCACAGAACACAAACTAAGAAAAGCACATGAAGTTCTAAAAGCGGAGTTCATAGTTTACCTCACTGCTTTCAACTGGCACACAGACTGAAGTGATTTGGCAGGGCTGATGGTTGGAAGAGTTGACTAAATGGACAACAGAAAAGATTGTATTGTAACTGTTAGGAATCTGGACTCCTTTTCTATGTTGGGAGTCCAGACTCTTATTTTGAAGTGTGTTTTCTGTTATTGGTTTTCGCTGTCTTCACTTCCTGTTTTGTAATCGTCATCACCTGTTGCACTTTGATTAGTTGGTCTATTTAAGTTCTTTGTTTGTATGTTTAAGTGGTTGGTGATTGTTGATGTTTGTTGTGGATTGTTTATATTGAATAATGCTTGTATACATTTTCTGGACTTTGGATTTTGAATGTTGGATTTTGGATTTACCTGGCTTTTTGTGTTTCTTGTTCTGTATTGTTTTAGTTTCACGTTGCTGTTTGCACTTGTCATCACCCCTTTTTATTTATACGGTTAGTGTTTGTGTTGTCTTTTGTTTTGTTCATTTATTAAATATTGTTTATTATTTAGTTTCTGTGTCCTGCTCCTCATCACAAACACTACCTCCCGTAACAAAATCACCAACCAACTCAACGACAGCACAGCAGCGTTTCTTTTTGGTTCAGTTTTTTCCCTGGGTTTTTGGTTTTTGTTTTGTTTTTGTTTGTCACCATGTCTCACTGGCTGAGCCAGAATGGGAGATCAATAGACAGTTACGTTTAGGACTTTTTGGAGGAGATCTATGATTTGCCCATTGAGGACGACGCAATAATGACCGTTTTTAGATTCGGCTTGGACCCGGCCTTCAAGAATGTTGTTCCCCTGCCGGATTACACGTGGACTATTAAGGAGTATGTAAATTTTACATTGAGGATGGCCGGGTTGGACCTCCAATTGGGGAAGGCGGAGGCCGAGCCCAGGGCCCCAGTAATTGAGTTGACTAACTCTGAACCTACCCAGTCATCATCCCACGAGACGCAGCAGCAGCCTGGGCCGACCGCGGACTCACAGCCATAGACCGAAGCAACCAAGGGATGGATCGCCCTGGAGCCAGAGCTGGAGAGGCCCAACCTGGTGTACAAGCCGGCTGCAGCTGAGGAGAGGGTGGTCATATTGTTGGAGCACGAGGGTAGCCAGGAGGACCCTGCCAATGACACCACCGCTGAGGGTGAGTACGGACTGTCAGCTCCCAGCCATATCCTCGCTGAGGAGAGCGGATTCGTTGGTTGCTCTCCTGGTCTCCAATGCCCAGACTCCTCCTCAGCTTTGTGGCCCCTCGGCTCCATCGTGGCTTCCGGCTCAGCCCACGGGACCCTCGTCGTCGCCCTGGCTTATCTGCGGTCAGCCACCGCCTCGGGCTTTGCTGGATCCGTCTCAGCTGCCATCGGTCGGTGCCAACTGCTCTGAAATGTTGCTCATGGCAAAACAAGACATCGCACTGACTCAATCGTAGGCCTGGGCTTTATAGTGAAGGTAATTGAGACCAGGTGGCAAACAGGAAGCTCATCAGTCTCGGATAAGGGTAGTTCTAGATAGCGGTTCAGATATATAGTTCTAGATAGCGGTTAGTATTTTGGGGAGGGGTACCAAGAACCTCATCCGTAACAAGAACATGTTCCATGAAGATATTTTGTCAATTTTCTACTGTAAATATATAAAAACATATTTTTTTATTAGTAATATGAATTGCTAAGAACTTCATTTGAATGACTTTAAAGGAGATTTTCTCGATTTCTAAACTTATTCTCAGGTGACCGCGTAACCGGATTGACCAATGAAAACGAGCGAAAGACGTAAGCCATGGCTGCGGGGTGTGGTTTTCGCATAAGGGGTGTGGGTTGCGCTGGTTTGGGGAAAAAATTACGCGTGTCATTACAGTTAACGAAAACACAAGGGAGGTAATACTGTTCATTTATTGAGTTGTGAAATGTGACACAGGAGAATATGATCATTGTCATGGTTAATTCAGAGCATGTCATTTATGCTTTAACTGAGAACAGGGGCGCCGCTCGCAATTTTGGGCCCTATGACAAAATATGAGGTTGGGCCCCCCTAGTAGTGTTATTACTAATAAAGCAGATCTCTGTGGGCCCCTAAAGGGCGTGGGCCCTTAGAATTGTCCTAACTTTCCCCCCCTTAGCGGCGCCCCTGACTGAGAATGTACATAATCCAAACGAGTTTAAACTGAGCTTAAAATTGTTTGTGTTGTTACTGAGCAAGATATATGTTTATATGCTTAATGGAAGATGCAAGTGAATGCTTTCATTTAGTTAGTAAATAACAGAGAATGTTAAAGTATTTTGAAAAGAAAAATCAGCTCGAACGCGTTTAACAATAATGTAGTTTATGCAGAAACGAGCAGAGGACACAAAGATTGAGAGGCTCCATTTGTAATCGCTAAGTATTCTTTATTTTCTTTATCTTCAAATTACCATACTTCATCCATCTTCTAATTAATGTGTTTCACTGGAAAGACGCCTGTTCCTTTTTAGACCCGTAACACTTACATAGCACAAACTTTGATATAACAACGCACAAACTTTGCTATAACAACCTTTCACATTGTAACAAAATAACCTTAACTTTAATGTAACATTTGCTAAATGTGCAGCACAATTCAGTCTCCTTTAGATCAAGCTCTGCTGTTATCAGGACTCTAGTCGATAGTATAGAATTTCTAAATTAAGGTTAGTTTTACATTAATCACTTTGAACAGTCACATTTTGGATGGCTATGAGGATCAATTTGTCATGAGTATTGTGACGTGAGTGTTTTTATGGACGAGTTTGCTATTAGCATAACAGGCAGTGTAAACACAAAATTGCTTGCCAACCTGCTTCACCCATACCACGATGCAGGGCACTAAGGCCTGATTACGTCAGATTTTTGTTCCATTTTCTGTGTCAGACTTAATCACATTAAATGTGTGTTATTGTCTATCAGCCTGATAGCTTGTCGTCGGCAGAGGAGACAAAGCTTGGAGCTTCAAATTTTGTGTTTGTATATCAAGTTACTGTTTAATTATTGCTCATTTTTCAATTATTCAATTATTGCACTACACCTGCATGTTTAAACTTAATGACTGTAAAGGTGCCATCACACAACACTTTTTGCTCCATTGAATTCCATTTATACGCATACAAATGCAACAGACTGGAAATGCAATCTCATGTAAAGAACATTTTTTTCATTCCAAAGTTCAAGTTTGGTAAACTCTGACCTTCTCATTATGCAAAGACATGTGACCAGTACAAGATCACTGCATGACCTTTTCAAATAGATAATAGCAGTATTGCACAATCCTATTTTGTATAATGCAGCAATAACAGTGCAAGCATGTCAAAATCCATGATGTGTGAAAAAAAACCAACGCTTTGGGGCATGCTATCATACCTGGTTGCTGTCTGTATTCATAGGGGTCTCCATAGAACTTTTCCATGCTGAAATTCCAGTGTGACAGAAAGAAAGAGAGGGATGTCACTTCATTGTGTAACAATGGCTGCCTTACAGAGAAGTGAAGCCCTATGCAGGATAATTACCACACTGTTTTCCATGCCTGCTGGTAATGTTGCCCAAGGGGAGCCCTAGGTGCACCTGCCCAATTATTCATCCATTTCCCCTACGTCAACATTTTTACTCAGGCAGAGGGAGGGCAATTTGTTTTCTTGTTTTGTCTGTCAGTATAATCCCACAAGTCTACTTTTCTAAATCGATTGTTTTGTTATTCTATTATTAATAATATGCATATATATTAACATAGCCCTTCCAGAACAATTGGCAATGAGTAGGAATTGAGTGTAGAGAAGAGATTCACAGGACTTTATTACTGTGTGTAGTGAAACAAGAGAAAAAAGCTAACATTTCCACTATTATAACCAAATAAAAGATACAGTTCATTAAATTAAACAATTGTTGAAGGAAAAAAATATTAACGTAATAATCTCCACCTATCTATAATAAATGTAAAAAACATTTTCTTTTGTTTTGGCAGATTTTCATTCCATGACACACATTTCCTACACTCAATCCAGCCCAATTCCTGTTCTGTGAGTAACTGTAACTCAACAAACTTCACTACCCTGGTGGATTACATGGGGTCCTGCAGAAAGCTGATTGAGGTGATGCAGGATAAGGCTCTTCTTGTCAATATATAGCAACATATATTTTTAGAGGCATTATTTTGCTTTATTATTGGATTTATCTGTTATATGTTCAAATTTATTATGCAGCAGTTTCAAAAAGATCACAGATCAACAGTAAAGTATTTTCCTATTCTCCACTGAAGCGCCAAACCATGCTCACATTCGTTTCAAATTGGTTTTCTAAGGGAGATAGAACCCCGCTGCCTCTCTATCCCAACAGGCTAAAAAAAGGGCTAACAAAATGATCTGCTTTTTTTCTGTGTCTATGTCATTCTTGTTAAATGTGATATTTTTTGTGATATTTGTCTATTTACACTAATTGTTAATATAAGGTAGTTATTATGGGATGTTATTTACACTAAACATAGTGTAGTGTTAATTGATAGATGCTATTTACAGTGTAAACAGTAGATCCACTCCATCCAGTAACGTCTCTTTTATTCCATGATACCCATCGAGCAAAATTTAAATAGTCCCGCTTTCATTTGACCAGTAGTTGACAGAGAAACATTGTGATTGCTGTTTTGACCTTCGCACTGACCTCTTTGACCTCTCATAATTGTAGGTGGAGTTAGTGTTAACAGCCTTTGCCAACAAGACAGACTATTTGCACTTTGTGCAAAGAACATTTTTTGTTGCTATTTACACTTAGTGCAAAGAACATTTCTGTTGCTATTTAAACTTGGGTACTTTTTTGTTTTTTAAATTTTTACACATTTGGCAGACGCTTTTATCCAAAGTGACTTACATTTACATTTATGCATTTGGCAGCCGCTTTTATCCATAGCGACTTACATTGCATTATACTATGCATTGTTTCCGAGTATGTGCAATCCCTGGGATCAAACCCATGACCTTGGCGTTGTTAACGCCATGCTCTAACCACTGTGCTTTAGGAAAGCTATTTGTATGTAGTGAAATAGTTTAAATACCATATAATGCTATTTGTACTTAATGTAATAGCAGTTATCACTATACACTTCTATCGCTATCGATTTGCAAATAGCTGCTGCCTATTTTTAAATCAACACATTTAGTTTACCCTCTCTGCTAAATTATTTAGCACTAAACCACATTAATGGTGGTTTACATTTCAGCCAAAAGGGACTGGGACTAAAAGTTGCTATTTATGTGTCTGAAATAAATAAAGACAGGAGTAGGAGAGCATTTGACGAGGACATGAGCGCTCTCTCCCTCCCTCTCTGTTTAGAAGTCTGTTGTGTTTGTGTCCCAAGGGTCCTAAAAAGCAAGTGTATTCAAGTTCCAGGACAGCCAATAAATGTGAGATGAAAGGAAAAGGTGTGACTTCATGAATGAATGAAAAAAAGCTATTAAGCTTTTGCAACCATAAAATAAAATAAAAAATAAAATTATCTTTATTCTGTGGTTTGAATTGAAATTGATACATATTGATACATACTGACAGTAGTAATAACTTGCTATACTGCAAGTTATGTCTTACCAAATTTCGTTTTTTCTCAGTTTTCTTCTTCTTTACAATTTACAAATTACAATTATGTATATTAAGATCCTACCATTAAAACAATACGCTTTATATAGTATGTATGGGCATACATTCGCCATGTTTTTTATTGTCATGTGACCTGTATGTTTATTTAACTATGACGTACTGACAGCAGCCAAGAAAATAATTTACTTAGGTGTTGTTAAACATGTACACTATTTATTACATTATTTGGTATTGTAGGATTACAAATTTATGTGCATTGTGCTTTGAGGTAAAGTGTCAGGATCCTGGCTTTCCGTCTAGTCCTTGAGATCGTGTTTTGCCAGGATCCTGACACAGTCTATGTTACGTGTCAGGGCGTGGGGCTTAGAATCCGACGCTTCTCGTCTTAGTTCGGTTATGGTTTGAGTCGGAGTCTAGACTCTGGGTGTGCGTTATGTGTGGAAGCACATGGCTAATTTGCATTTTCATCTGCCATGTGCTCTCCGGTCTTACGTCATCACCCCGCCTCCTTGTTTCCTTGTTTCCTCGTTCCAGTTAATGTCACTCACCTGTTTGTCATTGTTTCCCTTGTGTATTTATTGCCGTTGTTACTTTTGGTGGTTGTACCATTGAGTGTTTGCTGTTACGACGTCTTAGTCTGTGGGTCCTCGTCGCTCGCTGTTTGAGCTCTTTGTTCTCTGTTATTCGTTCTCCGTCTAGAGATAGTCTTAGTTGTGTCTGTGTTATTTGTTATAGTCTTGTTACTGTCTATGTTCTCTGTTTGAGTGTTTCCCTGTCTGTTGCGTTGTCCTAGTCTTAGTCTCAGCTTGTTTATTGTTTACTGTTTATTTTTACATATAGTTTATCAGTTTCCTTATCATCTACGTTTGGATTTTAAGATTTAACTTTTGTTGTTTATTATTTCTTTAGACAGTTGTTTTCTTAAGTCTTTACTTTCGTACGATTTGATTTTCCTTGTTTACTTATTTATTTCTGTTAACTCTTGGGCGCCCTCTCGTGGCTTGCCTTGTTCTGTTGATTTATCTAGTTTGGTTTTGTTGCTTTAGTTTGTTATAATAAGTCTCGTTTGTGTAGCGCTGTCTGCGTCTGGGTTCCTTCCGTTCACGAAACCTGACAGTACGAACCGACCAGCTCGAAACCCAGCAGACCGTGTTTTTTTTTTAGTTTGTGACCTTTGTTAACTGTCTTGTCTTTTTCTCTTGTCTTTAGTGTATGTTTTTGTCCTCAGAGTTGTGGGACCAGACCATCGTCAGGTCGCGCGCCTACGAGTTGCCTGTTCCTCCCCAGACGGGCCTTCCGCTCCTTGAGCATGCTGAGGAGGTCGATGAGATCGACTTTCCGATCATGTTGCACCTCTTCAATTACTTTTTTCTGGCGGGCCTCGATCACCCTCCTCCCCTTCAGGAGAGGGGGAGCTGGCTGACCTTCCGTTTTGGGAGATGGTGGATGCTCTCCAGCGGTTGCCCTGGTCTGAGTGCGCCCGTGCAGGGTTTCCATTCGTCTCCCAAGAGGACCCAAGAGGACCCGTGCGGAGGGTTCTGCGGCTGGGGCTTGCATCGACCTTGGCTCTTACTCGGTGCAACCAGACCTCGGTGGGGTTCCTCGAGCGAGAGACTGGGGTAGAGCCAGTCAGGTGCGCGAGCGGCTTGTTGGATCCAGCACCGCGTGCCAGCATACCTCCTTATGGAGGGCAGTCCAGGAGCTCCAGGAGGAGGAGGAAGAGCCTGTGCCAGCAGCTAACTCCTTAGCCACCCCTACCATCTGTGAAGCGCCCGCCTGTCCCGCAGCCAAGGCGCCCGCCTGTCCCACGCCCGAGGTGCCCGCCTGTCCCGCACAAAAGGCGCCCTTCTGCCCAATGGGCATGATGTCCGTCCGGTCAGCACCCAAGGCGCCAGCTCCCAAGGTGCCAGGTTCCAGACCCGCTCCAGGGCCCGCTCCGGCCAAAGCTTGAAATGTATAAAACTCTACAATGCTGAGCTCTAGTCAGACTTTGATGACTGCAGTGCTGCGAGCAAGTTCTCATTAAAGAATACTACTTGAAGATACTCCAGAGTCTCCTGGTCTTCGCTTCTGAGTTTCCTACAGTATCTTATATAACTTTTATTGAAAATAACTGCTTGGTGTACTGTTTTTCAGTATTTTTAATTTAACATTCCAGTATTTTTAGTATTTTTATTTTTAATTTGGCAATTTCTCAGCACCTGTGGCCTCTTGGGATAGAATAGTGTCCATCCAATGCAGATTTAAAAATCTCACCGGAAGCAGTGGACCATCTGGTTATTTCTCGCTTTCTGTATTTCTCACCTACTGAGGTTTCAGACATATTATTCCTTGCGCATACTGATTTTCGCCTGCTATATAGTATTAGTAGACGATTTTGGTGCAGTCTTAGGTTTATGAAATGTCAGATAAACACCAAAATATGCACAGTAATTTACCTCAAATTTTAAATGACTGTAGGCAAAACACAATTTCTCTTTCACTTGTTCTATTTCCTTGTAGCAGCTGCAAGAGCCATGACAAGACACCTGCAAGAGCCATGACAAAAGCACTAGTCGTAGTGGGTCTGACAATGATAACTACAACAAATACACTTTACCGTTAGTTTCAGTAGTGTTGCACTTGGAATACATGTGAGTGGTTCAGGAACATAATCCTATCAGAGGCCTATGGGGAGAAAGAGGGAAAGAAGCAATAGGAGGAGGAGAAAGAAAAGAAGGAATCATTAAATTATATGCAGCTCTAGGGAAAAGATGTAAGAGATTTGTGAAAGAGAGACACAGAAGAGTGTCATCCTGTGTGTGTGTGTGTGTGTGTGTGTGTGTTTGTACATATGCACGCAAACACAACCATAGGGTATATTAAGTGAACAACTGCAGCCAGGAAAATTCTGCTGGAGAAAGCACACTGTCCCAAGAAACAATTTTTCTTAGGTTCCCTGCCTTTCTGAGAAACTTGATTTTGCCCTATGTATCATATTATGGACCCCTAAAATACCAATTGTGTTTTTACTTTCAAGGGCTCTTTTAAAATGTATTGCAAACTATTTTAATTTGGTGATTTTTTTAATCTTTTAATACACTGAGATTTTCTGGTTACAGAAATGAAAAGGTTTTCCTAATATGTATAAATCATTGAGTTTATGTTAAATCATTAATGCCTTTATGTTAAAATGTGTGAACACATGCTATGAATGAATACACGAAACTACACACCCATACATTATGCAAACCAGAAACAAGTAAAATTGTGAACATTTTATGGTAATTAATTTAAACCTGAGGTATGAAAATATTCCAGTCTGAGGAATAATTTCTAAAGTAATACACATCCAATTTAAGGCTGAGCAGAACATAGGCACATTTTTATATATTCTTAGGATTATATGAAATCTCAGGATTCGTTCTTATTTTACGACTTTTTGAATAGTTATTTTGCTTGTTTTAACAGAATCTGCGTTTGTCTGGCTAATGTACATGGCCTTAAATAGGATTTTAATTTATGTATGTGTGTTTCATCTCCTCTGTGTTACATACACTTTGGTTCACAACTTTAAATCTAACACAGTCTCTTTTACTTTCACAAGCTCTCTTATTCTCTCTCTTCTCTTTACACTGTTGCTAGTTTTAGAAGATTGAGGCACAGATTCTCTGCTCCATTGCAATGGTTGTGCTTCACAGTCTCTAAGCTTTTCTGTAACTGTTGATGAAATCACTTAAAGGGGAGAGTGCAGATTTCACATGACACAGACTTGCCTGAAGCAAAGTTTTTCTCCAGCTTTTAGTTAATGAAAAAGAGGAACTTGATTGTTTATTCTTTCATATTGGATATCTTTTTTAATGAGACCTTTCCTTTTATTGCAATTAGTCTCTTTGTCTATTTTCAGGGTGACTTTATTAGTTTTATTTTATCTTATGTATGAAATTAATGGTTGGGTTTTGTTTTGGATAAATGCATCCAAGGCCAGTATAATAACTTAGGTAAGGTCCAACCAAGGACAAACAAGGTCATTTACCATGCCAATCAGAGATAACAATGGTACCCATGAAAAACAAACGGTAAACAATGAAATCTGAGATTTAAGCAAAAGCTAACACAGTATCTTATATGGTCAAGTTTTAGCTCTTGTTAGTTTTATATACGTTAAATGCTGTATTATTCAGACAAATGCAAGAGTCTTTGATCTTTCGCTGGATATGTCAGGTTATCTTAGTATATGCTGTAAAAATGCTGTAACACTATTTATTCTTAAATGTACATTCCCCCGGGGAACACGGGCCTAACCACTGAGCATTTCATTTGTTGAATCACAGTAAAATCTGCACAGCAGTAAAACTAGCTGCCAAAAATAGTTTACATTTTGATCATGAATCTCGACAAAGAACTCTGTATTACCAAGGGGAAAGCCCTATCTAGTGATGACCAGGCTATGCCACACTGGGATGGACTAAGAAGCACAGTGAGAGAGACGGCAAGAGAAAATAATAAGGGGGTGAACAGCTGTGATTTAGGAGAGTCCCTTTCAGTGGAATCTGCAAGGCTATTTTCCCCTCTTTTTCCTTTTGCTTTTCCTTTTTGTCGTGTATTCATCAAGCTTTAATAGTTTACTGAAAATCTTGGTTACCCCAAACATACAAGTTGCTGGTTCACAATGATGTCGTCAGGTGTAATTTGCCTGTTATGCAAGTTATACAGTATCAGGGTTTTTTCTATGATAACACACAAGCTTATTAGCAGTTTGGTTCCGTATGAATTACACAGTGACAGTTTGCTGTCTGAGAGTGGCATCATAAGTCACCAATGAGCTCTCACAGCTGTTGTTTCACACTTCATAAATTCTAGTTTGACTTTCAATTTCTGTGGAAGCATTCAACATGAGTTGGGAGGTCTGTCAGCACTTGTTTGACCAGGTGAGGAAGAAGAGAAGAGAGAAATGTACACTAGAGTTGTAGGTGGTGTTTCTCATACAAGCTGAGATGTCTTCCAGATGAAGCATGGCTATGAAGCATGCTGCTTCTGTGCAGGGGCGGATCTAGAAAATTATTCATGGGGTGGCAAGGGGGTGGCATTAAAATTATGAGGGGTGGCAACACTAAAGCAAGCATCCTTGCATGGTTTTTGTGGATTCAAGGAACGCTATTCTTATTCGGTGTATACACTAGGGTGCACATTTTTACATTGTCCTATAAAAATGAAATAAAGGCTGATGTGTAATTGACTTGAACCTGATATCTGGATTGGAAAGTCAGATAAATTAAATGAGATGGTACGGTATATTTAACTTCTCTTTATTGAGTTTTATGCAAACCTGTAGCGAGTTTAAGTCTATGCCAAGTTTAATTTACAAAGCATGACAAACAATGCAGACTGCATATGGATACAAAGTTAATCATATATTGAGCTATGGTTCTTTAAATGATTATAGGTTAAATAAATCAAATAGGTTGTGCTTATTTTTTATTTATGTAAAAAATATTTGAAAAGC
>JAZGTI010016573.1:0-12703 GCA_036877585.1 Botia kubotai
AAATGAGCTTCAAACTTTACCACATACCTTATCCATGAATATTGATGGATAATGCAAAAGTGCATTAATCCAGTTGGTTGTGACCTTGGTAATGTTTTGATTCGGTGAGCCCACAACTCCATAGAATCTAGACTGTGAATTATCTAAACCCAATTGTTTAGTAAATGTATACGTTTCTTATAAAAATAACTCCTTTACTTTAAATTTGCTAAGGTTTATACTAAGGTTTATACACTAGCTAGATAGACATAATAAGATGATGACATGAATCCTGACACTTGCTATGTAATAAATTTGAGAATACACTACTAGAAATTCTTTTTTTACCGAAAGAATAATAGGGTTTAAAATGCATGTGAATAGCTTAAGTAAACAGACAAAGTGAATTAGAAACTGAAAATATTTATTCTTCAATCAGCATCACAAAGTTATAAGAAGCAAAACAATATAAAAAGGAAACTAAACACAATGCACTAATTAGTAATTCCCTGACCCTTTCCAGCAATCTTTTTTGAACACTCCAAAAGAGCATTATGGATGTCTTTAGCACATGAAATCTGTGACTTGATCATACTGAGATACTGTGAGTAAGACAGAGACTCTGTTTGTACTGTGTCTGGCTTGGTGGCTGTAGGTACGAGATTGGGAGAATGCTTTGTGCTGTCGATGCTCTGCGAGAGACACTCGTGGGCCAGACGCTACAGGAGAAAAAAAATCAGTTAATCATTGGCAGTTGAAACAGGCTAATATTATACAAATTACGAAATCAAGTTATTCTGACTAAAACAAATTTTTAATTCACCTTTTTGGTTAATCTAAATAACTGTCATACACACAAAGTAGGACTAAAAGCAAAATAAACACCTAATTTCAGGCTACATAAAATATGGTTTATCTAGGTTTAATTACACAATTCCATTACACATTATTATGTTAATATTATGAATTGCTTTGTTATGTATCAATCCACTGTCAACAGACAGCTTTTACAGTGCAACAAAGAAAACTGACAAAATCATTGAATGTTTTTTCCAATATAAACACATTCTGTCCCACAGATGATTAGCGAGTTTCTTACCAGGCAGAGCTCCAGCTGATCACAGAGAGCATAAAACTCCTCTAAACTTTTGTCAAACCGCTGCACAGCTACATCATTACCCTTCCTATATAAGATGAAGAGTCATTATATTTGATTAAAGCTAATGCATCAATGAACTGACAGTGATTTAACATATTCATTCCACTGAAGGTGAAGTTGAAGATACTTGTTTATGCATTTATTGTATTTGCCTTACAATTATTCTTCAGAAAGAGTTTTATATGTAACTTACTCTGTTGTTCGTTGACCGTTGTCAATCGCAGTGTTGTGTGCAAAATTTTGAGAAGCAATAGTCATGACGTTCTGAAAACATAAAATTAGACATTTTAAGCTTGTTTGGCGTTTCAAAAATGTGATGAATCGTGCCCATTGTGATTTCTGCTCTTAAGATCTCTGAAACCTAACAAACCTGTAAACTCTCCTTGAGCTGTGGAATCAGCATTTTAAATCTGTGAACCGGGTCGAAATCTTGCTGTTGACTGAGCTGCTGCTGCTGCTGCTGTTGTGGTGGTTGGTGTAAAACAGCAGCTTGCTGAACACCCATCTGAGGATTGTTAGTGCCCATCTGCAGCTGCTGCGACGCCATTGTTGATATGAATGAATAATAAGCTCCACAATTTCCGCTAGAGGCTACAGCAACCACACAGAGCGAAAAAGTGGGCGTTCCAAAATTTGAAGACCGACGTTTCTGTATGGCTAACGCTGATTGGCCAACGCATTTGCCCGAAAGAGGCTTGCCTATGATAAACGCTAAATGGCGCATCCCCTGCCTTTCGGAACGCCCATTTCACTGACCTGTGCGAGAAACAATTGACAACAACATACTTTTACTCCTTCAGGGGGCGCTCGACAGCTCAAATAGTCCACCAATCCAAATTCCACACTAATTAAAGTGTGACCTGTTCGTAACAAGGAATTTATTTATTTGCAGTTGGGCGTTTCGATCTATTAGCTCTTTCATTGAAATTACAGTAATCTTAAACTTGGGTATAATAAAAGCTGTAAAAATGTTTTACACAGACAGTGAAACGGTTTTCCTAAATATATCCCTAGCCTATGAAAAATCCAAATTGTTGCTGAATTTCTAGATTCTGTGAATATTTTGCTTTGTAATAAAGATTATTACACAGACTCTATAATGTATGTAAAGTTATTTAAACTTTATTTAATAACTATGCCAGCAAGCTCAGCTGTGTGTGAAAGCTGAAGGAATCCGTTTTGACATCCCAGATTAATTACCTAAAAGAATTAAACAGTAAAATAATATAGGACCCATAACAGATTTGAAACGCGTAAAAGCAGTGCAAACATGCCACTCGCTCACTTTTCCTAACATTGTAAACCATCGCTACTCAGAGAAATAACGAGCGATAACAGAGAAATAATCAGAAAGAGCGGACACAACAGAGATGTACTGCATAGAGGAAGTCGTTTTCATAACCCGGATGTACACAAAACCACGTGATAGGTCTTTGCACATGTGGGTGATCGAGTGAGTACAGCGTGTTGCGATATGGCAGAACTTAATTTTAATGTATTTTAATATATAAGTCAAATCATATGCGTTTTTATGAGGGAGTCGGGGATTTATTTCTCACCAACCATACGATCGTGTATTATCTGCAAAGACTTATAGCTTGCAAGTACATGCAACTTTAACTGTATGTTATCTCTACTTAATCAGTATTTACAAACATGTTTGCTGAAGAGGAATGGGCTGAATCTCCGTCAGCAGATGGGCTGAGTGAGGCAGTTGTTAAAAAAGTGTCTTCTGCCCGTGGCAGGGTATGCAGCTTAGTTACAGTATATATAAATGTACTTACATATAAAATCGTATTAAAAGATCTATTCTCCCTCTATTATTTGTAACCCAACAGGAAAAGGTTGTGAGTAAACGAAGCCTATTGAGAACTTTGCAAACATTGGGATCGGTTCCTGACTGGGACACTGAGAAACCTTTTGTGGATAGCGATGAGGAGCAAGTGGAGGCATCTGCACCCAACAAAACCAAAAAGAAAAGGTGTAAAAAGCGCAGAAAAAAATCTAATGTTGACAATGAGGGGGAGCAGAATGGCCGGCTGGATTTGTGTGAAACACCTGCGAAGAAGAAGAAAGAAACCGTGAAGAAGATCAAGAAGGAACCAGGTGAGAACATGTACCGTACGGCCATTTTATATGCCCCCTTGAATGTCAGTGACTTATTACATCAATCGTCTTTTTACAGGTAATAAGGTGTCAAAAGTATCCAGTAAGAATGAGAGCGACAAAGGGGATTCAGTGGAGACAGAAGGAGATCTGGAGCAAAGGCTGAGTAGAAAGCAGTGGAAGAACAAGATGAAGAACAAGAAACGGTGTAAGAACAAATATCTACAAAAAACAACACAGGATGATAATGCCAAAGCAGAGGAAGAACCTTTAGGCCAATCAAAAGACGTCCCAGCAAAACAGAAAGTGCAGAAAGATCAGAGGTCATCTAAAAAAACAAAGAAATCTCATGTAAAAAATGGAATTGTTTCTGTCAAGGACAATGTTAAGAAGGCCAAAGACTCTACATTGAGTATAAGCTCTGATCACTTACAATGTATCAAAGTTGACACTTGTACAGAAGCTCAAGCAGGAGATGACTTTGTTGGCAACATTGATGTCTCGCATGAAATGGAAGATAAAGGGAAACCACAAAAAATGACAAAGAAATCACAAGTGCGGGCAGATAAATTGCGACACATTTTAAAGTTGCATCGCACCAGTGAGAGTAATAAAGACAAAGATGAGCAAGAAGAACATAACAACAAATCAGTTAATTCAAAGGTTGACGAAGAGCAGGTGGTTCCTGACCGCTCAAGTGTCTTAAGGTCAAAAATGGAGAAACGGTTAGAAGCCGCTCGGTTTCGCCACATCAATGAGCTGCTGTACACTTCAACCAGTGGCGAGGCCAAACGGATGTTTCAGCAGGATCCTGAAGCCATTGGGATTTACCACAGGGGTTACACAGCGCAGGTGCTACACTGGCCCGCCAACCCTGTGGATTCTATCATTTCCTATATCTGTCAAAGGTTTGTTAAAGCCACACAGACTTGCACTTCAGTAATTACAGCAACGGTCACCTTGATTTCACCAAGAAGGGCATGTTTCATGGTTGGTGCTGATCCAGGGGGTCAATGTTAGATTTAGGTTTAGGACCAGGTTAGGGGTTGTTTACCATTGTTTACCATTACCATTCATCTACCTGTTATTTCCATCTGATTTTATGGGTTAGTTATGGTAAGGGTTAGGTTGAAACATTTTGACAACAGTGGTTACTGACCCAAGAACAGATCTTATATGGCAAAACAATCTTACAGATCTTACAGGAATAGTCTTTTACGGTCTTACTGCATAATCATTTAAAGTAACAGATAATTATGAATGAAACTTGTGCTCTTAATTAGTAAATCTAAGGATTTCAGATTCCAGGATGCAGTTTTGCAATTATTAACGTGACACTTTACTAACTGCTGTTCTCTCTGTTTTTCAGACCATCTTCTTTAGTTGTGGCAGACTTTGGTTGCGGGGACTGTAAAATAGCACGTAGTGTGAAGAATAAAGTTTACTCTTTTGACTTGGTTCCAGTTTGTGATCTCGCCACCGCATGTGACATGTCAAAAGTGAGTGTATATATAGTCATAATTTCAGGGCATATTTTTTAAAATGTCTTTGTGCTTTGATAAACTCACTGTGTTTACTTTCACAGGTGCCACTGCGAGATTCCACAGTGAACATTGTTGTTTTCTGTCTTTCTCTTATGGGAACAAATCTTAGTGATTTTTTGGCAGAGGCAAACAGAGTTCTGGTGATGGGGTAACTAACCTTTATTAAGAGTTAAATAATAGCTAAGACAAGCTTTTTAAAAAGCAAAAAAATGTTGTATTAACCTACTGCATTATCTCCTTTCATTTGTTACAGGGGGATTCTTAAAATCGCAGAAGTAGCCAGCAGATTCGAGAACGTGCGATCGTTCACGGGGGCGATGTTAAGTCTGGGCTTTAAGTTAGTCAATAAGGTAAAGTTATGTTTATTTCAGCTATTGCTTGTATGTAAAGTTGATATATTATTTGTAGATATCGGACACTCAAGATGCATTATTAAGATGGAAATATATTACCCTTTATATAGTACTGAAACACTTTTTTTTTTTTTGTAAATATCATTTACACAATATTGAAATATAATGAAGAAACAGTGTTTATAACACTGTAGGATGCACATTTTCCTGTCAAATGGCCTCATATTATGGACACTATATGACCTGTACCGGAAATTATTGAATTTGACGACTCCTGTGAGATTGCTGCTCATGCAGATCGTCCATCATGTTTTTAGTTTGATAGCACCCTGTTGTTTTATTGAGGCTGTAGTCTGTGTATAAAGAAGTTTAAGAGAAGTACAAACCATCAGATCATATTAGTTTTCTTTTTACACCAGGTTATTTGGCTTTGTACAGTATCATTGGAAACAGGTGGCTTTTGAAAGTTTGGCAGTTACAGATGATCATTTGGAAAGCTCAGAACTCATAGTCTAATTCTTCACTTTAGGTTATTTAACTCTGTGGTTACCTCTGAATACTGCTCAGTAAAGTTACTTGATATTCTAAATGTAAATCAAAGGCTAGATAATGATTAGGATTCAAATTTGGGCCAGTGTTTGTGGTCTTAATGAATTCTTTATATTATTGTGCCAAACTCAAAAACAAATTTTCTAAAGACCTACTGCTACAGTAAAATTAGGCAGATGCAAATCATTAAGGGCCTATATTTAAACATTTGATCTATTTAAGATTAGATTAAATCCCTGGAGTACTTGATTATCATAAACAATTGTTAGTTGCTACTTAGAATAAAAAGACAAGAAAAAATATGCATGGCTTCAGACTAGAATTTTGCTGTTCTGCAAATATGCGATCGAATTGTTCTGTTCACTTTTTCAGTTAGATAACAGTGGAAGATAGCTGCAGATCAACATTGATTTAAATGTAAGAATTTATTTGTTTTGTAAAACATGAGCTGTTGTTTTAAGCAATTTCTTGTTTTTTTTTCTTAGGATACAGAGAACAGCCATTTCTTCTCTTTTGAGTTCATCAAAACGGGAAAAGCACCAGAGAATGTGAAGAAAGCTGGACTGAATCTCAGACCATGTCTGTACAAGAAACGATAAATCTACATAATGAATATGTTGTTAAATTAGCTTCTATATGGCTATGTTGGACTATCTATGAAAGTATTGTTTTTCTAATTTTGCATTTATTAACAATTCAATGTAACAAAAACAAATTTGTTATGGTTAGACTAACTAGTTTTACCAGATAGATACTCTGATTTGAGGCATATATTTTATGTTTTATTTTGATAAAGTAAAAACTTTGTCTGCAATGTCCCCAGAGGGCGCTACAGTGTTACACATTTTACTCGGGCAGTTTTTGAGCAGAAAGACCAATTTTAAAGAATAGTTCTTAATCTATGTAAATCAGTTAAAATAACCACCCAGGAGATAAAGTAATTAAAATATTCTTTAGAATCTTAATATAAAAATTGCTACTTTAATACTAAATCATAATGCTGAGAGTAAAAATACAGTAAACTACCTAAAAGTGGTATTGTGCCTCAAATATGAAAGAAAAAAAATCACTAGATAAAACAAATGTGAACAAATTGCAATGGTTATATACAGTGGGGTCAAGTGGTCTGAGTGATAATTTGTTTATTGCTGCAACCTTAAAAGTCCATGTGTCATTTGTTACAAATCATATTACCAGTTTAACAATTTACATGAAAAGTTGAGCTGACATGGATTCCACAGGTTTGTGTAAACTTTAATAATCTATGCCTTTTTCTGTACAATTTAGGAATGTTGTGGAGCATCTTGTGTCCTCCAAAAATCAGGCATTTTTGTACAGTTAACATGTCACAGTGCTCGAAATACTTCAGAATTTATTAAATCCCAGATTATCAATCTTAGTTTTAAAACAATCTTACAAATAAAGGTGCTAAAATGTTTGTTGGCAGCAGTGCCATATAAGAACCCTTTCGGTTCCCCAAAGTACTTTTCTTACTGTATTGTAGTTTGTGTGTGTGAGCATATATACATAAAACCCCAAGTGGTGTCTCACACTGTGCTTTTAATATCAAGGACAATAGAGTATAGCACAAGCTCGGTATAGTCCAGCCCCATCCCACACTGAAGCATCTTCTCTAGAGAATAAGGATCCTGCATGACGCCTGCCAGAGACTCACGCTCCTAGTTTTTCTATTGCAATCAAACACAATTGGAAAAACAACATTTAAATGAGCCACCGATTGCCTACTAGATGAACAATTACACTATATAACAATTAAAATACTCTAAAATGCAGTATTTGTGACTTGGTTTACTAGCAGAACACCTAGCAGATGTACAAGCCTGCATCTGGCTTAGACGCTGGTTGTGTAAAAACCAGTGGTATACCAGCAGTGTGTGCTACAGAACTATCTTCCCTGATGACAAAGCCATGTCTTAAAACCAATATTTGGTATGCACAAAAGCACTGGTTATTAATTTCTACATTCATTTTCTAGAAATGGATAAATAGAACATTGGTTCATTTGATTATATTGATATTTTTTCTGCTGTGGAAATATCAATATAACAAAAATCCACAAACGTTTAAATAAGTAGCAACACTAATTTTGGGCACTCACATCAACATGCCTAAACAAATGTATTTTCCATCATAAAAAAATGGTGAATAAGAAGCATTGACTAATTTAAAAATGAAATGCCAGCTTTAACCACAACTTTGTGCTAGTACATGAACTAGTTACTAAAACTAATTATATGTGTCCCCATATTTAAGTGTTACTTAAAAACCTTTTTGATGCTTAAGTGTTGGAGTGTTGTGCTTAATTTGATGACTCGGCTTACCTGCAGCATTCAGTCTTGTATGGCGCATTGCCATAAGCTCTCAGAAGCAAGAAAGATCTTTAAGATAAGATCTTCATGCAATGTCAGTCTGTGCTCATTTTGCTCATGGGTTTTGGGAACAAGTGTGTTTTTGTTTAAAACCTCTATAGATGAGATAGCTGTGTGGAAGATAAATCAGATGTCATTCAGTTAACAAAATCAGGCAGACCAATATACTTAATTCATGGAATGTTAATAATTTCACATACTGCATCATTTTTATATTAAGAAAGGAAAGTTGTGCTTACAATATTTTGGAACGTATTGTCTTCCTCTCATCTTTGCTCATTCTGGAACAGACATATCAAATCCTTCCCGTTATACTGACTGAGTTCAAATTTGTAAGTGGAAATGACTTGCGGTTTAATTCCACTGTACATGGACTGACCAGTTGGCTAAACTATGGTGTCTTCACCAAGAAGGATCCAAGAGATGTTGGGTTTTACCTCATCACCACTGTACTCACACACAGCATACCACAGACGAGAGTATGTCTCCTCACCCAAAAATAACCGACTTGCAGACAGCCCTGACAGTAAGTTTCCATTACTTCAAGAAATCTGACTGAAAATGAAATGTTGACAATTTACTCACATTTGGGCCTTTTAAAACCCATATGATTATTCCATAGAACACAAAATACATTTATAACAACATTTGTAATCTGTTCTTTCTATTCAATGAAAGTGAATAGGGACCATGGCAGTCAAAAAAGATTTCCATTTGAATAACTAAAATTGTTACTCTGTAAAGCTTCAGAAGATCCGAAATATGGTCCATAGGTCATAAGTACAATTTTAGTAATGATTTTATGGTGCTTTTTTACACATCAGTTTAGTTTCACAGTGATTTAGCAACACTATAAAACAATGCTGGGAGGTTAGTGCTCGTCTTCTCTGGTTTCTCTAGGCCACTGTGCTCAACAATATAAGTCATAGCACATCCGGCATACGAGTAAATATGAATGTGTGTCACTTTCAGCAATCACCATATGACTCTGTTGAGGCTCATTACGAGCCCACTTGAACGGATAACACGGTGCTCTGTATCCCAGGTGATGGTTGCTGTCACACTCTCACTCTCCATTGAACAAACTAGCCACACATATGCAGTGTCGTTGTTCCATTCAGTACTGGACTGCAGTGTTATTTAAGGAGGACCTGCAAAATAAGGCAAAATGTGACATGATGGTTTGGCTAAAAGCTCTAGATACACTAGCCAAATGTACATCTAGGATATATATATAATATATATAACAATAAGGCTGTGTTTCAAAACCTAGTGAGTTGTCTACCAAGACAGCATTTGGGTGCATCATGTGGGTGTTCCAAACATGCTTATAATGCCTAGATTGTTCTCGAGCTAGACAACTTATATAGTTTTGAGACACACAAACTATATGCTTAAATACCTAGAAATAATTTGTATAGTCATCATTGCCTTACCACAAATGGGAACAGAAATTTGCCACCCCTATTTTGCCTTTAGAAGAGAATGCTCAGTTATGCACTCAATTGTGTATTAATGGGGCATGCAGATGGGCACAGTCAACACACTTCTGACAGAAAATGATCCATTAAAGGAAGTGACATCAGAGTGAAATGTACTATTGAGCTCTTGAACTCTGGAAGGATCCAGAACACATTTGCAACAGGACCAGCTTTCAAAGCCAAACACTCAATGAGAATGTGGTCTGAATTCTCTTTAGGAGGAAATGATGCTGAAAAACAGAAATAAATTAAGTTCACCATCTGCATTTGCACTACAGGCCTTTTAATGAACAGTTTAAGCAGGGCTGTTGTTTTTCCAGTGTAAACAACTCTTAAGGCTACAGCCAACAAAGATATTCTTGAGAATTGTGTTTGCAACTTTGTGGCAACACTTTGGGGAGGGATATTGTGACAATGCTCCTGTGTACAAAGTGAGGTCATAAAGGAATGTTTTACTGTGGAATTTGGCTGCTCTGCACAAAGCCCAGATCTAGCCATCTTCATGCTAAAGCTATTTGTTTTGAAATTGATGATTAAGGTATGGTGCTTTGGTGTCTACATACTTTTTGCCATACAGTGTAGTTATAGAGTGTGGAAGTTATGATATAGTGAGGTTATATAATATTACAATGGTGATTCCTGTACCTGGCAATAGTACTTTCGGGTTTAACTTCAACTGTAAACTGCAAGGAAGCCATTAGTATAAGCATGACAGAGGTACACTTCTGCATGCTGCAGCTGTAGAGGTCCTGTGATAAAGAGATCACTGCCAATCACATACACGATATTTCCAGACAGCATTGATTTTGTATTACGATATTGTGTAATTTAATTTATTTTAATAAAACTGTGATTATTATTATATTATATCCATTGGGGTCTCCCCGTGCAGGTTCAAACCCTGCAGACTACAGCTCTGTTACTGCATTTCATTAGCTCTGTACTTGAACTCTGCATAATGACAATAGTTGAATCTAATGTAATATTTTATGATTTTCCGAATAATTAAAACCTTTAATGTTACTGTAGCTCAACTGGTTGAGCATTGTGTTGGCAGTGCAAAGGTTGTGAGTTCGATTCCAAAGGGAACACATACTGATAAAAATACTGTATACTGTAAATGCACATAAGTCATTTTGGATAAGAGCATCTGCCAAATGCATAAATGTAATGTAAATGCATGAAGCTAATAAATATTACTTGGTACAGCTCATTACATAACTTTGTAAATTGCTGGAAAAGCTGGAGTGTCTCTGTTCATACTCACCAATGACACTGAGACATGGTTTCCTTAGTTTCATCCTCATCAGAGTTGAAGACACATGTATATTCTCCTTCAACATCAAGACTATCAATTCAGACGGTTCCAGGAGGAGAACAAGATTTTACTTTGTCCAGTGTACATACAATGCAGGTAGACCTCTTCCCCTAATATCCATGTTACAATTTGGTCAAGAACCAAGCCTCTGAGCTCTTAATCTACAAAACAGCAAGGCAATGTAATTCTTTGAGTATTGTTACTCAGCGATAAACAAAGGATGTGTTCCTTTTTCTAGAGACAAGATTTAATGACACAGTCCATTACAGTAATCATCATAGCCACAAACTAATTTGGTTTGTTGTTTATTTACACACTGTCCCCTGCTAACCCTACATATATATAAAGCTCAGTCGGGGAGGTGTCAACACTTGGCACTCTGAATAAACTTAATTTCATCATTTGTGATGGCAACACAATGGTTTTCTTGACATGCCCATTTAACACTCCCTTATAGTATTTGTTAAATGAATCCAGAAGGTCACAGAGTACGTTACCCAAAATGAAATAAGAAACCACAAAGGAGCCGCCCTGATCTATGACAACAACATGTGACATCACGGGTAGCATGCCAAGAATCTGGGATTGAGTTGCTTTGTATTCGTGAGAGGAAGCAGATGTTTTTAGTTTTCATGTAACACAAGAATTTCCAACCCGGGCCTTTACATACGTGTTGTGTTGCTATAAACCACACGCGACTACTGTACCTAAACCACTCTCACATTTTAACTATTAACATCTGAACTCAACAGTGTGCTTAGAATCTTTGCTGTTACCAGTATCATCACTTTGGAGATTCAATTATGTTAACGTCTATAAAAATAGTACAAATCAGTATACAGTAAACAACTCAGCAAAAGGCCATTTTCATTGTCTTGTAATCTGTGTTGTTCTGTCTACTAAACAATTTAAACCTACATTGTCCACATTTATCTCTGTGGATCTAATTTCATCAGCTTTACAGAGTATACAAGCCAGAAATTTGTTGTTTCCATTTTATTGGTTTTGAAATAATATTGATACATATTCAGACTGCTTTACCAAATCATGGTGTTCACATAAGAACAGTGGAAATGTCTGAAGGATTTTTGTGAGGTTCCTCTTATCCATTGCATCTGTGACTTCTTCTCATTGCATTATTTTTTACATGGCATCTCTATGAATGCATTGCATACTCAAAACTCTGCAATATCGGACAAAGTACCAAATTAACAGTTGTATAAATAATAGACTTGTTTAAACAATAGTTATTGTGAATGAGGGAGACACTCCTGGTAGGTTCATCTGTCAGTAGAGATATCTTCTGCTTTCAGCACAATCTTCAAAAACAGACAATATACCAAAAAAATATGGAAAATAAGTGTTTAATAAGAACATCCAATAGCATCATTGATCAAGAAAACATAAAAAACTCACTGAAAGAATGAGTGTCTCATAATCTGATATCTGTTACACTGTTCAACTGCTGTATGTTTTAATAATACTTTAGAATAAATCGTTTTTCTCAAGTCTTGAGAACTAATGAATACCTGAGACCTGTCTATAGGACTTATTCATTGTTGCTCTTATATTTGGTGAAATTGCTTCCTTGTCCTCATTTGTAAGTCGCTTTGGATAAAAGCGTCAGCTAAATGACTAAATGTAAATGTCTAAAACAAGCTACTCAAAAGGACCAGACCGTACACCAGTAATCTGACAGAAGCTGCTTACATTTAGCCAAAAAGAATCAAATCTGATCTTAAGCCTACCTTGCATTTCCCTGCTGTGAGCAAGATTCATAAACATTCCTAAAATAAAAAAATATTGGCAACCCCATGATGAAGC
>JAZGTI010016574.1:0-12703 GCA_036877585.1 Botia kubotai
ACATAAAACACAGTATATTTAAACTATTTTTTATTTTTTAGCATAGAGTCTGTAATTGCTCTACAGAATATTTTTTACTTTATACTGTACTGTACTGTATTTTATACTGTAATAACATAGGTGAGTTATGATCGCAATATCGCAATGGTTACGTTGAGGACATGAAACATCAACGAATGCTGCCTAATCAAACACATCCAGACACACAGTTTTTAGGCGAGGGCTCCCGCTGACGACCAGCAGGTGAAGCAGCGGCGACCTCCTCCGTAACACACAGTGCTTTAACACCAGCGAGAAAAAATCCACACAATACAGGCAATTTGATTAAGCTGCAAACTTCACTGCCTGGCTCCAAAGCAGAAAAGTTGAAAATGATGGCCTTCTGCACACCATCTATTCAGTTGTTGTTTATAGTTGTGTTGGTGAACATACTCCACCACAGTAAAGACAGTTTTCCAGTTAAACATTCCGACTCCGTTCAGAATGTCAGTCCAAATCCGATTTTTGTGTACATTGGAATCATATGGAATTAGAAATGAATGGAGAATGCTGGAAATGAATACTGCCTCTCATAAAGATGTCTGTAACATAAATCGACTTTGTTCAAAGTAAACTCCACACATAATTCACTCAAATCTTAGTTGACAATTGTTTGACATGTTAATGATTAGTGGAAAGGCTAAAATGATAAGCTTCCTCCCACAAAATTATTCAGGTGTGTCTCCTCTATTAACATCCATTGAGACGCCCTGTTGTCTCTTTGCAGGTTGTTGGTTTATCATTGATTTATTTACTTATTTTATGGCAAACTAGCTGAAAGTGGATTCTCCCCGCTTGCAGTTCTCTGCATTCGTTTTACTGATCTCACAGAGACCTCAAGTTATAAGGATATTCTTTATAGCAAAAATATTAGCAGCTCATATAAATGTTAAATCTGAATATAGTCTTATTTAGAATTCACCAACAGTGAGATTGTTGTGGTTCTTAAAAAATATTTAATGCTAAAAACAACACAGATTAATGTCTATTTTGATTCATTTGTTTGTTTTAATATTGGTTGTGTTAATAGTCTATATACAATATACGCATAATGGGGCATTAGCCTTTTGATCAATACAGTGAAATTATGCAATATTCAGTAATGACAAGCCTTTTAATGTCCAAGGTAAACATATGCTAATTTTAGTAGAAAACTGGCAAATATATTTCAAGTGAATATTGTCAAAATTCATTTGTGGCATTTTCTCTATGTACTAGAAAATAATCTACTTACGTTCATCAAATAGATAATTATTGCTAATCTTTTAATAACTGCCATAAAATGTGTGATCTAATTGTTGTGGAATAAGTAATAAGGAGACTAGTGTGTGTGCATTAAGCACATTAGATTAATGAGAGTCATCCTGCCGTTTCAGTTTAAAAATATTTAATGGATCATCTGCTGATTTTACAAATAGCAGACAGGTAACAACACAACCTTTAATCAAAAGTGAAAACAACTTTAATAGTTATCACAGAGTGAAGTGCAAAGCAGATAATCTGTCTATGCTAAACATGTACTGCTTATTGTTCTAAATAAATGATGATTTTTTATTCAAAATGGGCATAAGCTAAACATAATTTCCCAAACAGTTCAACACAGGTTAAATGCACAAATTATATCATAGTTAACAAATCTTTCCTGCGTTACTTTTGAATGAGTGTATAGAAATATAATCTCAAATAACAGGCCTGTTGATTACATACACTACTAAAAACGGATGTGATTCTCTGTTTGCCCTCTTAATATGTTTTGTGGTCCCAGTTTTAGAAGTGAAATGTCTGATATTGACATCACTGTACAGTATAAAGATCTCTTTGATGCTGGCTGAACGGCATATTGGAAACTATTAAGATCAAAATGTATTGTGTTTATTCAATGCCTTTGATTTCACATTGAAATGGAGGGCACTGTTTTCCTGGTTGTTTTTGAATTGATAGTGCATTTGCAAAATGCTCTCTTTATTGCATCCTGCAGTTCCTTGTTCCTCAGACTGTAAATAATCGGATTCAGTAGAGGCGTCAGCATGCTGTAAAGCACAGCAATGACTATACGAACATCTGGGTCAAATTTTCCCACCCGATAGGAGATGTAGACGAAGGAGGCAGAGACATAAGAAATAAACACCACTATCAGGTGGGACACGCAGGTGGTGAAAGCTTTAAGCTGAGCTGCGGTGCTCATTTTTCTCATAGCTTTGCCAATACAGACATACGAACTTAAGGTAAGAATAAACAGAGAGATAAGCATAGAGACCGCAGTGGTTACAGACAAAATACCATTCCTGGTGGTATCAGTACAGGCGAGAACAACAACTGACGAATGGTCACAAAACACATGTCTCACTACATTAGGCCCACAGTAAGGCAACAGAGTAGCCCAAGTCATTGCAGGTAGAACCAGAATGACCCCAAAACCCCAACAAGCAAATATAAACAGAATACACTTCCGCCTGGTCATTATAGTCGTGTACCGCAGGGGGTTGCAAATCGCCACATAGCGATCATAAGCCATCACGGTCAGCAAGGCCCGTCCCGTCGATCCAAGTGAAAGAACAAAGTACATTTGCATAAAGCATCCAGTTTTGGAGATGACTCTGACTTCCGTCAGGAGCCCCGACAGCATCTTGGGCATCGTCACCGATGTGTACATCATTTCAGTGAAGGACAAATTATGAAGGAAAAAGTACATAGGGGTGTTGAGCTTGGGGTCCGTTCTAACGAGGTATATGATCATGCTGTTTCCGCTCACAATGAAAATGTAGATGGTGAAGACAAAGGGAAGCATGTATTTTTCCTTCAGTCCATCAAGGATAAAGAATTCCACAGACCCGCTGGTGTTCATAGCAGTCATACGGTATGGAAGTAAACAGATCCTGATAAACAACAGTAAAACCCAGCATTATACATTTTGTGACTGACAGGTTAACTTAAAAATTGTTTGTTTATAAAAGTGCTCCCACAATAAAAAATAAAAAGCGGTATTTTACAGTGCTTTAAACAAACCTACATTGTTTACTAGTTCTTCTATGAATAAATAATGCTTAACTTCATTTCTACAGCTGTGGCTTGTGTAAACAAGTGTTTAGATATTTGTAATGTCAAACAATGATTAGATGTTTTGGGTATAGAGAGAAATTCCACTAGCTTTACAATCAAATATTAAGTAAAACAAAGTAAGCACTTAATAGTACTAATAATACTAAATAGTTATATTAGAATATATTACGTGTATGTAGTGACAGTTTTTCTAGCAGTTGAGAGTCGCTGGGCCGATGTTGTCATGCCTGTGTCTTCCAGTGTGACTGACAATAAACACAGAATGAGCTTTAAATACCATCTGTTTCAGGAAGGAAAACAAGGACTTTTTTTTACTTTATGCAATGATTACATGATCTGATGTATTCCATGTCCTTGGCAACATCTCTCATGGCACATCATTAATAGTAGCAACTGACATGCCAGTTGAGGTAAATATGATATTTAGGGCTGCTTATATATTCAGACTTATTCATAGATAACAATATATCCTGATATTTTTGTTGCCGTTTGGAGGCAAATAATTAAATTATTTGGGTAGACCAATAATAGTGTTACGGTGGAGGCTCCAGCCTCTTCTCCGCTGTGCCACCAGAGGGAGCCTTCACCGGATTACTGACCCTGATCTCCTGTTCGTAGTAGAGGTAGATGCCTCCAACACAGGGGTTGGCGCTATACTGTCACAACGTGTGGAGGCATGGTTCGCCTCTCAAATTACACCCATGTGCCTTTTTCGTGCAAACTTTCCCCGGCCGAGCGCAATTATGATGTGGGTAACTGGGAGCTATTAGCCATGAAGCTGGCTCTTGAGGAGTGGAGACACTGGCTCTGGGGAGCTTCTTACCTGTTTGTAGTATTAACCGATCATAAAAATTTGGAATACTTACACACCGCTAAGAGACTCAATCCGCGACAGGCTAGGTGGGCTTTGTTCTTTACCCGGTTCCAATTTACAGTTACTTACCGGCCCAGGTCTAAAAATACCGAAGCATACTCTCTTTCACGCCAATCAGATGAAGTCCCTACATTCTCCAACCCAGAACCCATTATTCCAGAAAAACTATTGTTAGCCCCTGTACAATGGGATATTTGCACTGAGATTAATTTAGACAACAGCCAGAATCCCCCCCTTCATCACGCCAAACTGGTCTTACCTTCGTACCTGAATCCCTCCGCAAACGTCTGATTACCCTAATCCATGATTCTCCTAGCTCAGGTCACCCAGGTATTACAGCCACATTAGAACTATTCGAGAACCGCTACTGGTGGCCCTCCCTCTTTTCTGACGTTCTTAAGTACATTCATCAGTGTGTCTTATGCCAAACTTCTAAGACTCCTAGACAGCTACCAGCCGGACTACCGTAACCACTACCCACCCCTCAACGCCCCTGGTCACATATTGCAATAGATTTCATAACTGATCTACCCAACTCTCAAGGCAACACCACAATACAATAATTGACCGGTTTTCAAAGGCTTTTAGACTCAGGAGCCGTCAGGAGGGGGGGCTCTGTTAAGGTAGAAGCTCCAGCCTCTACTCCGCTGCGCCACCAGAGGGAGCCCTTACCAGAGTACTGATCGATCTCCCATGGACTACAACTCCCAGAATGCACTTACCTGGACTGATTACTTTGTTTGTAATTTTCGATTGTTTGCTGCCTGCCCTAGTATTTTGGATTGTTTTACCGTTAATGATTGTTTGTTGCCTGCTTTGACCCACGCCTGTCTCACGTTTGCTCTCTTGCCTTGTCTACGCTGTGATTGTTTGCTTTTACTGACCTTGCCTGTCGACCCTTCTAATAAAACTGCAGAAGGATCCTACTCAGTTTGATTCTTCATTACAAATAGGCTTACGACTTTCCCCCAAGTAGTACAACATACCAACGCTATTGGGGCATGTTGTCACAAAAGGTAAGCAGGTATTCAATAAATAGTACCTTTTTAACCTGGACAATAATGGCTGAAATGTTCAACAGCATTTTTATAGATTTTGATGTGGCTACACATGAACTGACATAGTGTATTTATAAAAAATTGTGTATTTAAAATTAAGTTTAACTGTACAATTTTTGATTGCCAGCCCAAAGCATTATGGGTACTCCAAGGTGACTTCCAATAGACATAACTGTATTTATTAGTATTCAACAAAACTCACTTTGTTCTAGAACTTTACACTGATCCTATAATAACAACAGTTGCTCTCTCAGGAAGAGCCTCTGTCTGGATAATATCTTCCACTTGTACAAATATCTCAGTGACTGTGGCTGGCAGAAACACTTTCCTTTTTTTACTTCTGTCAGCTTCAATACTTGTTATTCTCAAGTTACATGAAAACCACACAATGAAAACAATCTAAGTTTACAGAAAGTTGAAACATTTTTTTTCACAGTATTTATTTGCATAGAATAAATACAAAATGTACTGTATATTTTAATACTGATTTTGTAGTCACCCTCTTTTACCCTTTAGTTCAATGTTTTACAGCCTGAAATGAGCCATTTTTTTTCAGTTAAACTTTAAATTGTTTAAAGTTGGAAATTTAGGAAATGGTAAACAATTATTACCATGTATATATGGCATAACACTTGTTCACAAAATAGTATCAGTAAAAGCAATATTTGGTTTATTACAACTAACATTAATTTTAGCATTATTTTCCTAAGGATGACATATTTTACTATCAGCTAAAACATTGTGGTGCATTTAGTCGGTCACAATGCTTTGCTGAAAGCTGCACTTTTTATGTACAACAACATTTACATGGTCCTTAAATACAAATTAAACCTTGTGATATTTTGTGTTACATGTAACTCATTCAGCATCAGAGCAGAGATGAATAAATCGCTGTTCTACCACACATAATACCACACAATTATCATACATATATATATATTTAAGTTCTTCCCTTCAGATACATTGATCAGAGGATTTTTAGGTTTTCATTGTTAACTTTCATCATCACAATAAAAGTGATTTAATAGAAATTCACTCTATTAACATTTTTATAATTTTTGAATTATTATAGACATGCTTAATATATGCTTTAATTTCATTTTTTTAAGCTTAAAGTTTTAATGTAGCAATATGCACTTTTCAAAATAATACTAATTTAAATAATTTAAGAATTAGATTTTCACATATATTATTATATACATATATACATTATTAAATAATACAAATTATTTTCATATCCAGTCCAAAATCATTCTTTTTCAAATGTAAAGATTAAATGACAAATGAATGCAATAGGAAGATTCATTATGAATTTGGCTCCATCTTGTGATCAGGAAAACCAACTGCAAGCAATTTTTATCACTATTGAGTTAAGACATTTTGCATGTAAACTGGCATAACTAAGTTTCTTTACAGTATCTCTCACTTTGGTGATATCATTTAGGGGCTATTAATAGCATTTTATTAACATCATGATGTGATTATCCAACTAAATATCTGTATGAATAACAATAAACAATAAAAACCTATCCTCTGCCATTTAAATGATGAACTTTGTTAAATTGATGCTACCATCAGATTTTGTGGTATGTGGAACATTGTAAAGAAATAGGTGTTTTAATACAGTCACCTCATGCTGCTGGGCAACACCTTATAAAAGTGGCTTTGAGTTACAGATGCTTTGATTTATACTCCTATACTTCAGGTCCTGGTATTCTGCGCGGTAAATTCCACCTACACATCATTTTGACTGCTTGTTTGAGAAGAATCCTCTATTTGACCTTCTTCCAAACTGCCCCACCATGACACGCACAGACACTCTTCATTACTTCAATCAAAGAACCTCCTGAGTCAGCCAGAACCGTTGCACTGCATCACAGCCAAACTGCAAAGCCAAAGACCAGTGATGATGAGAAAACCAATGAGCTCTTAAAGAACTAGAGAGAGCCTTCCAGAATCATGCCCTTTAATTCTCCCAGTCTACGTGATTTGTATACATATCAGACTGATTCAGTTCTTGAGTTTAAACCAATGTTTAGGCCTCAGTAGTTTTTGAGATTACCGTCAGCGATTAACAATTGAATGTCCCA
Organism: Botia kubotai; assembly: GCA_036877585.1. Lineage (NCBI taxonomy): Eukaryota > Metazoa > Chordata > Actinopteri > Cypriniformes > Botiidae > Botia > Botia kubotai. Next base: position 7,122 of record JAZGTI010016574.1, read on the forward strand.
AATCTTTCAGAAGATATTAACACATCATTGTAAAAAGTTTATGTAATTTATGACATTGTTAACGTCATTTTTGTTTTCTTCATGGAATTTTGAATAAATGTTTATTTTTAGGTGAATTATTTCTTTTAAGGTGTATTTGTAAACTTTTAGGAAATCTCTGCCTCCATGGTTCAAACACAGACGTTCGATAAGACGTGTCTGATGTAAAATTTAAATGTAATTCTTATAGCTATAGGATCCCTCCTGAGGTTTCCATTAAAGTAAAGAGCTCATTAACCTTACCATTGCTGTGAAAGCACACAGAGCCAAAGGTTAAATGGTGGGGTGTGGAAATAATTAATATTTCATGTTGTGACCTGATGATTTATGGTAAAATTGGCCTCTGCATCAAATCTATAGTTTTTGACTAATGGAGATATTAAACGCTTATTAAATTTAATGTGCCACCTAAGACCACAGAACCATGAGGTGAATGAAGTTAATTACATAAATCCTTACATAGGAATTATGAAATAAAGGTTCTGTTCACAGATCTATTATCACTTTAATTAAGATTTGTTGGATTTACACTATGGGTGAAGACATGACAATTTGCCCATTACACATACATAAAGCAGTAAAACTATTTTTAGCATTGTGATTGACAATGCTTTCAACAATCTTAATACCCATCCTCTCTCTCACACTAAGAGAAGTGGCTAATCTTAAGTACCTAAATACTATATCTACACATTTAATGCTATAGTGCACACAATACACAACATGATTTTCTATATTAAAATGAAGTAGTTGTACTGTGTACTTACATGCAGCAACAGGCAAAGGATTATGGGTTAGTAATACTGATTTTAGGCTATGATCCGTAAACATAGTGACTAGCTGAATGTCGGTTGAATTACAAACAAAGTCTCAATTAGGAATGTAATTTTTCCAAAGACGTTCCAAATCTTAAGTATTTGAAAATTATATAGAAATAAACATTTAAAAAGCAAGTTTCATATTTTGTGACATCGAGGCCCCAGCCTGACTAATCAGTCTACCGGTCTCTTGAATAATAATCCTGTATAAATGCCAAAAGAACAGAATTCAAAGAGCCTCCATCTACACACGTTAAAATGTGTAATGTCCAATTAATTACATAATTAATTACATAAATGACACAGAGTGGAAATGGAATGACAACTAATAATAACTTACGTAGTTCTATGGAATCACCAAATTATCTTCACTTATTCCAAATTGCAATTAATAGGGAGCTGGTTTTCCAGTTCAGAATTCCCTAGCTGCCACTCAGGAATCATTTTTTATTATGTAGTATAACTTTCCAAATTGAAAAAAAATTATTTGTCTGTATTTTTTTACATTAATTACCCAGACTTGCACATGAGGCCCCCTGGTGATGTTCAGACAGCTTTTCCTATAATAAGCAGACTCATGAGGAAGACCATGATGAAGAATATCCACATAAAGAAGCGATCCATGACCTTGGCAACTTTCCGCCACTCCCCGTTCCGTCTCTGCGTGGCCTTCTGATCATAAAAACAGTTAGCAATGTACTCCACGTTCTTCAGGAGGTTCTGGTGATGACACAGACTCTTACCTTCAGGAACTATCCCCCTCTTCTTTACTGATTCATTCCCACCCACTCCACCTTCACCCCCTTTACTTCCACAAGTTCCTGCAGCACCTCCCATCTCTCCAGGGTCAATCCCCACACAAGTACTTTCCATCAAGCAATCTTTTCCAGTAGATAAGGCTGGGCTGATATCTTCATCCAGTTTGTCTTTTGTGTTTTGTGGACACCCTTCACTGGCTGAAATGCCTCGTACCCTTAAAACAAAGTCCTCACCCCTGGCCCGGCCGTTTATAGCGCAGCTGGTTTCTTTCTGGGCAGGTCTGTCTGCATGGGTGGGCAGGCAGCTCTCTCCCAGATCATAAACAAAACATATTCGAGCCAGATAGTGCAGGATGAAGCGACGCGCCCATGCAGGAACAGGTTGGGCTTCTGGTCCACAGTGGTGGATGTTCATAATGAAGATGGTCAAGGCTGTAGAAGCTGTGATCATGGTCATTGTGGAGATGTAATACTTGCCTGTGGAAACAGTGCGATTGATGAACCATGTACGGCAGACCTTATACAGCTACAATGTGACTTTGGCATTGATTATCTGACTTCCAGAGGAAAGTTTCTGTAATTTATTTCAATGGTAAACAGTGACTCCAATAGTGAGATGACAACAGTGGTGCTAATGAAAGGCACAGCTGCATGCAGTCCCAGCTTCATTAGAAAGGTTTATTAAAACCCCCTGCGGTTACTGGCCCTAAGCATCAATTGTTATTTGCTCATACAGCTCCAACGAATTATTTGAATCTCATATCTATTGTTTTCATGCTTTATGTGTGTGAGGGAGTTGTTTTTTCTTTGATGGACCACTTAAACGGCCCACCAAACATACAATTAAGGGGATATTATGCTGATTTCAGCAGATTAAACATTTACACAACATGAACACACTTTAATTGTTAGGAAACAAACATGCCTGAACAGATTTATCTAGCAAAAAAAACTCAGCACACAATGGAGATGGAGAACATAATGTCTGTCACTGGTTGTTAATTGAAATCACATTGATTTTAGTGTGTTTACCAGCCAATTGACACTTCAAAGTGAGTGACGTATCACAACACAACAGAGCGAGATCGCTTCCACCATAATAATCAACAAAGCTGTTTACTGTACGTGCTGAATATTTTATAGCTCACTTATAGTGTAAATTCATGCGTGCATGTGTGCTATGCCGAAGAGTTTACCAATGCCAAAGACATGGGAATGATTACCCTGAATTTACTCTACATAGCATTTGAAAATATAAATATTGTGATATTGCGATAACCAAAAAAGCAATTCTTTGTTTAAAACAAACACAAACTCAATTTTTTTTATTTCTAACACAATTCTTAAGTAGTATATAATTGTGTAAGTAATTGTACTTATTGTGTAAGTAAACTGTAGTAAAAGTGAAAGATTCCTGGGAACATCTTACCAATAAGTGGCACATTTTCTGAGGGAGGCATGATTTCTGCGACCAGCAGCTGGAAGACGATGAGGGCCAGTAACACTGTTACCCCTAAAGATACTTTCTCTCCAGAGTCAGCTGGCAGGTAGAAGCCCAGCGGAGCCAGGAAGGAGATCATCATGCAGGGTATTAGCAGATTATAGATATAGAAGGAAGCTCTTCTTTTCAGGTGAAGTGTGAAGGTGATATCTGGATAAGGATCTGAGCAGCAGCCATAGAGTATAATGTTCTTCTTGGCTGGCATTCCCAGAACCTTCCACTCTACGTTTTCCACAAAGTCAGCCAGATCAGCACTGTCCAAGGCGTTATGAAGGTCCATCTGGTTGCCATTGTGGGTCCAAGAGCCAAAGGTGAAGCGGCACTGCTGTGCATCAAAAGGGAAAAAAGATACATCCACTTTGCAAGAACTCTTGGTTATTGCCGGCTGGTCCCACATGATCTGGCCATCATGACGAATCACTACATTAGTCTCCATAGAGCTGGAGAACTGATCATCCGCGCTGGTGGACAGGAGATAAAGAAGTTAAAGAAATTAAGTTTAAAACATTCCTATGTTTTTGGTATGAGACAATATTGTACATAAAGCACACTCTTTAACACCAAATGTAAGCAAAAACTACCAACAATAATCTCCAAGAACAAAATGACTGCCAAACAAAACTCGCAGTAGGTTTTCAGTACAATGGGAGGCTTAACACTGATGGGGTGAGGTGAATCAGATTCATTTATCACGGTTTGCTGTCACACACAGAACCCACCAAAGATATTAAAGATTCAGACTGTGATCTTGCTCTGAAAAGTAATTACAAGGCTTGGCATGTTTTGCTATGTCAAGCTTTTCGAACATAATAATAACTGAGAGGCTGAAGGAGGACTGAAGCCATCTGTCAATGTACCAGCATCAGATCAGCTAAATCTACATTTTTAAGATTTAGTTTGGAGTAGTTAATCCAAACATGGTATTTCTGTCAATAATGACACACGCTTATATAAGTGCAAACCGCATTTGACTGTGCTCTTGGTGCTTCTATGCAATAACAATGAATGGTGACAAATGTTTTAACAAAAGCACCATAAAGTAAAACAGTCAGTAAATAAAAACTCAATGTAGTTCACGTATAGTTCTGACATTAAATTCTGACTGAATGAGCCGTGTTCAAATTCATGGTAAAATGACTACAAACTGACTTGCATAACCAATTTTGTAAAGTTTCAACATTAGTTAGGAAAAGATTTATGAACTATAATACTTGTTGGATTAATAGTTATTCAGATAAATAATAATAATATACTAAAATGCTTATTAAACATTGGTTTCATTGTTGTCACTGTTCTCCATAAAGCAATAAATCACTTAAGCCTGTGTGTTATAATAATTTTAACATAGGTACAGAGGTTTTAGGGTCTAAGAATGCACCTTACCTGTAATAAAATCACAGCTTAGCTTTTTGCTGCTTATTAACTTTACACATTAATACAGAACGTGATATACAAGGTGTGTATTTATAGTAATTTTACACTGGCTTTGAGCATCCAATCAGAGATCTTATCGCCTAATTAGTTATAATTAGAACTATATCCATTTTATAAGGCTGTGTATGTATTTATCGCCCTTGTGATCTAGTTTGTTATGAAAAGAAGACACATTCCTACTGACTGAACACTCCCATCAACAAGCAATTTATGTATAAGAGTGTTCAGTCTGTGGAATAAAGTGACAGACAGGAAGTGACATACTAATGGTGGATGAAACTTAATACCAATCCGACCTACTTGTTATATAGGACAATATCAGGTTTCCATACATAACTACTAGGTATACGAATGGTATCAAGTCCATCATAGTCAGTCTTATTCCAGGTGAGGTAGGCATCAAACCACACCTGACGAATCCACAGGTATGTTGTCAGGATCTGGTTTCTTTCATCCTGGGGAAAGGGGTGAACTCAGAATCCATAATTATAGTCCAGCCAGTAAAATAAGCAGCAAAATCACTGATCTTTTTATTAAATGTTTAGTATTAGCTCAACTGGTAGGGCATTGTGTTATCAGTTCAAACATCATGGGTTTGATTCCTAGCAAACACAAGTACTAATAACATGTATAACTTGAATGCTCTGCAAGTCACTTCGGATAAGTGTTGTCAAATGCATCAAAGTTTTGATAAAATTTTTCAAATTTAGAGATTGTCACCAATATTTAAATAATAGATAAGATGGAATTCTCTGATTGGTGATTCTCACTTTGTATGCCAAAATGTTGCTGTTTTCTCTGCATCTCAAATTTCCGCATCGCAAACAAATCCAAACTACAACACCCAAACTACCCAAAGCAGTACTTATGGCACTAGTCAATGTATTTGCGTGCCAGATAGTTAAGTTAAACCTTGGTCGCAGCAACATACCGAGTCTGTAAGTCATCAGAGTCAGATGGAGAGGAAGAGAAAGAAAGTGAATGACAGTGAGTCATTACCATGTCGATGATCTGCGACAGAGTGATCTGCAG
>JAZGTI010016575.1:0-12702 GCA_036877585.1 Botia kubotai
AATGAGTTAAGCTTAACTGCTGGTTAACAAAGGAAATATTTTACAAAGCTTTTTTGTAGTTTAATTTGTAGTGTAAAGTGTTTAATGTACTTATTGTATAAGAGAGTGTGTCTCTTTTTACTCATAATTTAATGTAGTTAAACTACAGTAATACCTTTTGAAAACCTACAGTAAAACCTTCAGTTAGAGTAACACAAATAATGGGACATTACCATTTAGAAATAAATATATATGAATCACAAATGCAGTAATGACCAGCAGCAACCAAATGTCACTACACTGCTACTTATTGCATACAATAGCTTGTTACTGGAAAAGCTGCGCTGTTTGAAAAACAGCTGAAGTACTTCCATGCTACTAAGAATGTAGGTGTGTAGAATCACTACTTAGTTACTCCCCTGCTAAACAGCAGGTATTGACAGACAAACAGTGATAACCACTGAGAGAGCACATTATAAATGTAAGTCATGTAGATGCCAAGTTTGAGAGACTGGTTTTCATGCAATGCTTAAGCAAAAGATTAGTTTTGCATGCAAGCCGAGATTCAGCCGCTACCAAAAAGGAGACTTTACACATTATGTCATAATGCATATGCATAAAACTTTTGTCTTCTTTCAGCTATTTTTCTCTCATTCATCTTCTTTCACTTTGCTTTCATAGGTGTCTTGGCCTTTGTATGCCGAGACGTATCCACTGGTATCAGGAATGTCCTCCCTCCCAGCCCGGCCTTTTCCCTTTCCTGACGCATCAAAACGCTCCTTATGAGAACCAGTGTACTTACTGCTGTCTGTTAACCTGTCCACGGCAGAGGCTTTTGCCACTTTCTATGGAGAGAACGAGATGAGGTTTGATTAGTTGTTGTATATAGAGAAACCCAGTAATGGGTTAGCTAGTGAAAGAAAACTGTTTTGCCTGGCTGGAACTCACAGTGACACCTATGTTGGCAGGTTCTTTTCCAGCAATGAGACCATAGAGAAGCTGTAGTGCCTCCTCCTGGCTTTTCCCTTTAAAACGTTTTGGAGCCAGTTCAGTCATGGCCTGAGTAAACTGCTGAAATGTAATGGCACGTGCTGCCTTTGCCCTAAAACACATAAACACAAACCTTTACAGCATGTCATATGTTTTTATGTATGCACCAGCATGTCATATGCACCTATGTATGCACGATTCATTGCATTGTCCAGGATGGGAAATTTCCAAAAGCAAAAATAAAGTGTGAAGCTTAGTGACTGTTAAAGACCACATATAACACATACATTGGCTTCTTCAAACAGTTTTTTCCTGTGTTGATGTTTTTCCTATTTAAATAGAATGTTAAGTAGGGCATATTGTACCTTTTTAAAAAGGCAGTAGCCTACTGGTTGCAGGTGGTTTTAGGAGGAGGGATTATCATTCTAGAATGCATTTGATTGCACAAACTCTTGGTAGTGCAAGATGAGTCATCAATGTTTTTTTATCCATTTTCAGTCCAAGACAGACTGTAAATTTTCAATTCACTCACCTGCTATAAGTTAATTTAGTCAACATTTAGAAGTATGCCAACACACAGATGGCCTCAGAGTAAACAAAGATGGACTAAAAAACATTAATATATGAATATAATCATACTTGACTTTGCTGAAGACAATGTCCACATCTGTGCTAGTGACGCTTTTTCCATCGATGACCTTGCAGTCCTTACACAGCTTGACAAAATTCTTCCCATTTATCTCCTTCCCTGTCGCCTTGGTGTCTCCATGAACAGCAAATTTATGGAATGATGCCTCAACATCAGCCAGCGAAACCTCACCTGAACCCTCAGCCATACTGTCCGTTTGCACTGTCTGCCATAAGAGGAAGAAACAAAGAATTACAAAGAAACAGAGGCATTTGGCTTGTGAAGCATTTGGCTTGTGAAGTAACTCAGTTTTATTGTAATAATGTCAGATGGTCGAAGCTGTGGCCCTGAGGAACGCTCCCATATTGCGGCAATGCTGTGTGGTGGTAACACCCTGATTCACTGTACTACAGTATTCCATAATGTTTCATGTTCACAAATATCTGCTCATTGACTCCATTGGGAGAACTGACAGCTCCATGTCTACCTACACTTCACATTAACATCCCAACACACACACACACACACACACAATTAACATTTATCCCAAATACACGCACTTACACAAATGTATATTACGCACACTAAAAGCTTTTATTCAATAAAAGTCCACTTAACTAAATTAGCTTCCTCTCTCTCTTTAGCTTTCCCATAGCGGTACCCCCTCATATCAGGGTACTTTTAATCCCTAAAAGCGTCATCTACAGCTGAATAGAGCGCAACATTTGTGCTTATATACAGAATAATTAAATATGACTACAGCAAGGCCGATTACTCATAAATGCTTTTTATCATCTTTGCATAATGTAATCTTTAACAAAACTCAAAATAAGTACAACGACAGACTATGTATGTGCTTATACATCATTCAACAGAAACATCTATGCTCTGAATATGTATTAAAATGCTGAATTTAAATATGCAGCATCTTAAAGCTCATGCACAGCTCATGCATAGATCCTGTATGTGGCCTAATAGATACATAATACCTTTGCATGGGTGTGTGTTAAAGAAACAGAGAGAGAGAAGAAGAGAGTCTAAACAGGAGACATTTGGCCTACCTGCTTCTGCTCCTGAAAGGATGCTGAAGGGTGTGTGTTTCTCTCTGCTCCTCCTAAGTGTGCCTGTGGGGGTGGAGGGGGACTTGTGATTGTGTGTCTAGCCTGTTCCTTCTCCTTCCTGTGTGTGTACAATGACGTGAGATGGAGGGGAGGAGAGAGCACAGCCCAGCACTAATAATGACATCACTCTCTCTTTCTCTTTCTTTCTCTTTCTCTTTACAACATGTCCTATTGTAATTTCTTCTGACCTTTTTACATTTTTTGTTTCATCTTTGTTTCATCAATTTCATCTTTTTAAACTCTTCTATATCACTGCCTAGATCATCCTTTACTAATCTCCACCCTATCATCCCCCATCTCCATCTTTCTTTGTTTTGGTTCGTCTTTGCGACCACGCCCTTTTCTTTCCTGTAATTTTTGGAAGGTGGCCCTCACAAATACAACCATCCTAAATGCACAAAGGTATTCATATCAACATCAGGGCTTTCCATTGACATCTCTTTGTTTTCATACTGAGCTAATAATATTTTCAATCACCTGATTGTATCTCCAAACTTGCCCCTCACATAAACTGTTCTGCAATTTTACATTTTTATTTTCGCTGTTGATCTTATTTTAATGTCTTGAGCATTAGAGATCTTTAGACAGTGACCTTATCTAACACATACACACACACACACACAAAGCAACTCACTTACTGGAAACACAACCACATAGATAAAGAGTCACTCACAGAAACCCACGATTTCCTGGGACAACTACAAGAAAAAACACTTTAGCAAAGAAATAGGGAGCGCCCCCTTCAGGCTGAAAAATAGTGACATCACTAGCTACACCCAATAGCTAGTGAATGGATCTTAAAGGTCTGAAACATGAAAATTGTAAGTTATTATTGATTGAAGCTACTGGAGAACCCTTTATAAATGTTTACCTATATGTGTGTATATATACACAGTATAAAAAAACTGCCCCAAATTAGGTTTAATCGACTTGGCTTTACCAGTAATTTCAACTTAATATTTGAAATACTGAAACAAATATCTTATAAGGATATTTGTATAAGGATATCCTTATATTTTATTATATAAGCATATTATATTATAATACATATATTATATTTATAATATCCTTATAGTCAAATAAGTTAAGCCATTTTTTAACTATTTTTAAGTTACAGTAATACCAAGTTAAAATTACTTGTGCAGCCAAGTTGATTAAACTTCATTTAAGGCAGCAAAGTTTTTTTACAGTGTACAAAAAGAGAAAATGACTACAAGGTAAAGAGATATTTGTGCACATTTAAGAGTGACAGTATTAGATACAATTTCTTGTAAATGAATATTAGAATACCCATAAATGTTGTTGTCATTCAGTATTGAACAACAGACAGTTACAGGATACAGAATTTTCCCGCATGACTCAAAACAGCTTGACCTTGACATTTGTTTTCAGAATATGTATGTGTGTGTGTTCTGCTATTATCTGCCCTCGTGATATTTGTTGAGTGTTTACAGTAAACGCTACTCTATTGCTCCACTCCAGTTTGCTTACACAGAGCACTGACTAAACAAATTTATTCTAACAAGTTTCCATATTTACAGATAAAACACAGCTTCACATTTCCCATGACATGTGTGCATAGAGACACAGGGCCTTGGTTGTTTGTGAACTTTATAAATTTGCTCTAGTAAAACAATGCTTGCCTTAGCATGTTTTTTAAATCTGTAATTGTGATCCTCTAAAACAGATTAAGATACACATGCCACATGAAGAATGATCTAACACATCTCCCATTTAAGTCCTTACTGTGACCTTCACAAATAATACCGACACAAAAGGCCCCCATCTTTGGTTCAAATCTATAAATACAGGTGTTTACGCTGCTGCTTCAGTTGCTCTTTCAGTCTTTTGGAAAATGGCAGATTCAGACTTGCTTGACTACACCTGCCCCCTGTGTACAGACGTCCAGCGGGATCCTGTCACCATCCCGTGTGGAGACACCTTCTGTCTGGATTGCATTAAGATCTACTGGGACCATTCCGACCACCTTGGTGTGTACAGCTGTCCTCAGTGTCAGGCGACCTTTACTCCTCGGCCCATTCTGAGACGTAATGTACCCAACGTAGGCAATCGGGAGCCTCGCCCGCCCTTACCCGAGCTCACCCCGTTTCCGTACAAACGGGACGCGCTGTGTGATTTCTGTACTGGTCGGCGCAGCAGAGCAGTGAAGTCTTGCCTGATGTGTCTGGCATATTACTGCGAGACGCACATCAAGCCGCACTACGAATCGGCCACTTTTAAACGACACAAACTGGTAGACGAGACAGGACACCTGGATCGGAAGATCTGCCCACAGCACGAGAAAGGGTTAGAACTTTTCTGCCGCTCGGACCAGATGTGTATCTGTGTTCTCTGTACCGTAAGAGAACATCGCAGCCACAACATTGTTAGCGCAGATGATGAACGCACTGAGAAACAGGTGAGTCAGTTTGTTGTTGTAGCCTACGGAAAAGTAATGATAGTTGATGTCACAAAATACTTTAAAGCCTGTCGTAGGTTCTGAACATTTGTAAGAAGAAAATATTTTACAATAATTTTTAAATTGATCAGTGTTCTTTTCAAATAATATTTTTTATTAAAAATCGTTATGAAAAATATGGTATTATTTAACTGTCTAGGTAAGTGTTTTGTTAAACATACAGCTCTGTAATAAAGAGCCTAATATCTCTGTTTCATGTATTTGTGTGATTTTAGAAAGTCTTGGTGGTGACTCAAACAGAAGTTCAGCGCATTATTCAGGATCGAATGAAAGAACTGCAAGAACTCAGACACAATGTAGATGTTCTCAAGGTTGGTCAAATATAAGTAGAGCCAAAACGCTTTCTGTCAAAAATATCCTACACGTAAATTTTCATGTACTTTAAAGGTAGTGAAACGTATCTTTTGGCTATGTGACTGCCATTGTCTCTCTGCTGTCTCCTGGTGGTGATACAGATTTAAAGTATCCAGGCAACAAACTAAAGACAATTATCACATCTTTGCTGGTTAATGTTTCAATGAGAATGTGCACAAAATAGTTTTCCATAAAGACATGTTTAACGCTTCTGAGAATATGTTTAAAATTATCTACACTCCCATGAGACAAAAGATGTGTTATTTTACATGAAGCAGGTAACCCTCATTATAAGAGCCGCAATGTTTTGATCACATGACTGCCCTACAGTTCAACAGAGATCATTTAAATGTACATTGAACTTTAAAAAGTGTCTTTCCAATGCTTAATACTCTGCACAAAAATAATCAAATTTGATCTGAACAAAATCAACAAGCAAACTAAACAATATAACAACAAACACAAAATAAATATTAAAACACATTAGAACAATAAAGGTGCCAAAGATTGTTGATCTCCGCCTCTTCTTTTTTCCAGGGAAATGCACATCGAGCACAGACTGACAGTGATAAAATCTTTACTGAGATGTTACAGGCAGTAGAGCGATGGCATGCTGAGATAATCCAGCTCATACAGGCCAACCTGCAAGCATCCATGGCTCAGGTATGTACACTTCAGATCGGGGTGTTAATTTAGCTGTGTGTTCAACCCTTAGGTTCTTAGAGACAAACTGTGGAATGCGTCCATTTTTAATGGGAACAATAGACTAGGAAGAGACGAGCAATAGGAAGCCAGCTTTGACAGCATAAAATCCCGCATTCCAAAGTGACACCTCCAAAACACATGAACATGCTGATGACAGAAGATGTCATCAGATGGCAAACTATGCAAGTGCAATGATTGGACAGACACTACGGTCCTGCACCTTCTACAGAAGATATGTAAATAAAAATATATTTAGACCACTTTTTTGCTAGGAAGTGAAGAGACTTTTAACAAGAATAACATAAACGTTTATGGAAAAAAATTCTTACCCTGTCTTTAATTGATAGATCTAAATTGGAATGGTAAATTAATATTACTAAAAAGCAAAAGAGACCAATTTGATATGCGCAGCACACAGTAAGCTTGCTGTAATAATAGAGCTGCTAAGGCTGCTGTTCCCCCTCCTCTGATGTAAAGCTACTGACTGTAGCTTTAATGTACCGACAGGCTCAGGGCTACATAGAGAGACTTGAACAGGAGATCATGGAACTTCAGAAGAGAGATGCTGAACTACGTCAGATACTGGAAACAGAGGACAACATTCACTTTCTGCAGGTACAGAAATGAAAGGATATATAACACTCACCCATACAAAAAAAACTTATGAATGTTCAAAATGTTTGTTGTACAAGTATCAATATAATTAACAAATTAATCTGATGGAAAAACAACATTGTTGTGTTGTTGATATTGTTTTGTATAGAATTTTCCCACACTGTCTGTCGCACCGGAGCCCATGGTGCCTAAAGTGCTAATAAACCCAGAGTTTTCCTTCAGTGAGATCACCAAGACCGTTTCTGACATGAAGGAACACCTGGATGACATCTGCAAGAAAGAGCTGGGGAACATTTCCAAACGAGGTGTGAGCTAACTACCACTTAAAATAACCTTCTTTTTACCTCAAGATTTAAATGTTTGTTTGGATTACGCTAACATGCACAAAATAAGGTAACCATAAGGAAGAAAGGATTTTTAGGTCATTACTTGGCATTAGATAAATTGACAGCAAATAAATTATATATTCAGTACTGCATTCCTAGTTCATACAGAATACATTTCAGTGTAAATGTAAAAGCCACATTTTCATCCACTAATTATTCATGTATTTGCATTATATTTAAAACAGTGAGTGACACCTCCATCTATGTCCTAATTCCAAGATCTGGAGGACGTTTGAATGGTAGGATCTGCTGAGGTTATATATTTATCCAAATATAAAAATTAAGTATGACTAATCATCTAGTATGATGAACTTTTATATTTTCAGCTCAATTAAAAGTTGACTTCCAGGAGCCCAAAACCAGACTGGATTTCCTCAGATGTAAGTCTGAGCTTATTTCTATAACATCATTATGGAATACACATTTTTTCTTTGAATATAATCAGCCTCTTACTTTACATGTGAAGATTTTAACCCTTTTAGCTTTAAATATTTACATATAGGCTGAAGGAGTCTTATGTCTCTAAAATTTTGTTTGGCAGATTCTTGTAAACTGACCTTTGACCCCAACACGGCCTATAAAGAGCTAGTTCTTTCAGACGGGAACCGCCGGGTGATCCGTAAGAGAATGACCCAGTTCTACCCGGATCACCCTGAGCGTTTTGATGGGTTTTGCCAAATCTTGTGCAAAGAGCCACTCGGTGGATTGCGACATTACTGGGAGGCAGAACATAATGGAGAATTCTCTATCGGAATTGCCTACAAGAGCATCAGCCGCAAAGGTAAGAACTCAAACAGCCTTCTGGGATACAACGATAAATCCTGGAGTCTCCTGTGCTCAGACTCTGGATACTCTGCCTGGCACAACAAAATGGATAAAGACCTGCCGGGTACTGTAAGAGCCTCACGGATTGGTGTTTACCTGGATTACGCCGGAGGTTCTGTGTCTTTTTATGCTGTCTCGGAGACTATAGAGCTCATCCACCGATTCCAGGCCAAGTTCTCAGAGCCACTGTATGCTGGGTTTGGCGTTGGATCATCTGTGACTCTATGCATGCTGGAGAAAAACCAACGAACATACCACTAAGGGAACCTTAATTGGCCTTTGGCCTAGAACTCTTATTATTCATATACTAAGTTTTCTTTTAGTTCTATGTTAAAGACATGCTCACATCACATTACCTCACAGGGTTTTAAAGTTCTATGTCCTGATCATATATCCCATCTCTTTTTTCAATGGATTTCTCTCTCTGTTTTGCCCTTTAAAGTAACTCAAGACTGTACAAATTAAAAATGGTCTGCTTTTTAAAAATAGACTCTGTTTTGCTTGGCATAATTATTTTATCAAACATACGATGGAGTCCACTATTATAATTAAGGTTGCTGACTATGTTTATCCAACAACACAAACAATTGTTCAATTACCACAAGGAAACCAGCTTGTTTAAACATCCCAAGGTAGGCTTATCCATTCAGAGTCATTTGTTTTTCACACATAATAAAGCTTTGGGTTCAGGAAAGATATAAAATACAACATCAGCACAAAGCATGTATTTTAAGCACTAGACAGAAAAACAATTCAAACTCAATTTATTTACATGTATCTGTTTATTGTTCATTGAATGATTTTTAAGAGATTTTCAGCCACATGATCGATCATCAAAATAAAGCAAAATATGTACAGATGAAAGACCTATCACACTGCACTCCATTCCTTTATACATGAATCCGAAACGTTATAATGCAAGCCCCCTCCCCCAAAATCAACAGCACTTTGCTATCTTTAAGACATGTATACCCTTGTTTCATGTCACATTGTCATTGTCTTCTCTTTTTACATCTAAACCTGCCTGTTACTGTTGATTGATTTTCTAAAGAGAAAGGTCTAACAAATGCGTTCTCAAAGGAACCAATAATCTTTTCATTTAAAACAGGAGTGAAGTTATTTTATCAACAGTATACAGACATCTTACAGAGGACAAGTGCAAGTAATCAGGAACTCTCGTGACTGGTACCCTTTTAAAAGCTAAGAAATTTCACCAACAGAGGGCATCAATAATCATCATTACCTCTACACTCACCCTCCAAAAAAAAGAAAATCTTAAATAAAACAGATGACTGTAAATGTCCACAATCATAATGCCACCACACAAATGAAAACAGAGCAAATTCTTCACTTTTTTAAACAACTGAAAACAAAACAGTCAGTCAGACAGAACTCTAATCGCATCTGTTTAAATGAAATGAAATCAACCAAAAATAATTTAGTGGTTTTCATGTTTGATGATGTCATTTGGAATGTTTGTTAAATGCAGTGCACTTTAACAATATAGTATCACTGTTAACTGTTAGTTCAGTCTGGGATACAAACACCCAACATTTCTGCACATTCAGTCTAAAGTTGAGTTTAAGATGGCTTGTTTTGCAGAATTCAGTGCTGTCAATACAGGGTTCTGTGAACATTATACATAATTGAATCTCACTGTTGCACATAAAAAAACACTTTTCTGGCCTACTGTTCATACCTCCATCCAACATACCCACCACTCATCTATCTTAAGTCGCCCCTAAGCTCCAAAAAAACAGAAGAAAACATCCACTGTAGACAAACACAATGGACTGGGAAAATTAACATGGAAACAGTGACACGTCATTCAAAAAACAACGCATAGGTGCTTGAGAAGTAATAAAAAAATGAACCAGTTTATTAAAAGGCATGTTTTTTTTTCAGAATGTCCTCTGCTAAATCAAACTAATAATTTAGTTCTAAAAGAATGAGAACTGAAGTCTGGAGCGTTGTCACATCAATTAATCCAGGAGTATCACAGTCTGCTGTGCAGCGTAGACATGATGGGGTGAAGTGTTGTACCAGGTATTTTGGTGTGTTAAATATGCTGTACATGAGATAAGCCAATGGAAGGTTTTACAAAATGAAGAGCTGCCTGTTTGTATATTTTAGATATATTTAAAAGGTTTTAGATATCGTTCTTCATGAGTCATAACTAAAGACTTGCGAAACAGAACAGATTTATGCACTGCATTAACCCAAACACAAACCAGCATACTGATATCATAATGTACCCTTGAATAACAAATTTCACATGCTTAGACATATATACGTACATAGTACCCCACACACACTCAGACATCAAAATCTCTCAGCTAGAGTTGAAAGCATCTAATGGCAGAGTAGCATCCGTTTTTACAGCTACAGAACTCGCTGTCCATTGATGATGACATCATCAAACTCCTCCTGCAATAGATATAGAGAAACAATTAGTACAGAAACAATTTTTGCACGTTCTGAGTTAATAAATGTGTGCTGTGTCTCTAACCTCCTCACTCTCTATGTACTCCTCTTCCTCATCCTCATCCTCATCGTCCTGTGTATATGTGGCCCCACTGGCATTAAGCAGGGTCTGCACCTCTTTGTTTGGTCTGTAGACGGCACAATAGAGTGGGGTGTGTCCTGCATAGGAACGTTGATTCACCACTGCACCAGCCCTCAATAATATCTCCACTACATCTGACCTCTGACCTTCCACTGCCCAGTGCAATGGAGACCGACCTGACCCCAGATCCTACATAATCAAAAAGAAAGATCATGATTAACTGCTAAAAACCCCTTAAAGTGGTTGCATGAAAGGAACGGTCATAAAATTTGGTTTTCATTTTATATTAAATGGCCTCTCACCCGCTGATTGACATCTGCTCCTGCCTCCAGCAGCATTTTGATGATGTCACAATTGCCCCTCTGCACAGCCATGTGCAGTGCACTCACACCTTCAAAAGAGCACAGAAAATAAGACAGAAAGCAAGAAAGATACATATAAATATACATACAGTGATGTAAAAGTATTAGCCAGAGACAAAAGACATATTTTGGTAAACACACAAACTTTATTGAGTTAATACCTCCATAATTGGTGACACTTAGGTGCTCTGGAGGGGTCTGTGAGCAGCTGGTCAACTCTCTCACACACTCTGTACGATGCTCTCTTACAGCCAGGTGTAAAGGAGTGTTGCCACCTCTTTCTTGTAGCTCTGCATTAGCACCATTGTACAACAGTGCCCGTACACACCCACTCTGATCCACAATCACTGCTAAATGAAGAGCAGTCTAAACAAAGAAATTTACCCAGAGGGTGGAAAGCGCTAAGTACGGAGAACACACACACATACATACATACATACATACAAATAAGTGTGCCATTTACCTGGCCCAAGTCATTTTGGATATCCAAGTAAGGAGTCCAGGTATTGTTCGATGAAATTTGTTCAAGCAGGCAATGAACAACAGCCCACTGTTCATGAATCAGAGCCAAATGTAGCACCCTGAGAAACAAGAGGAAAGTTTAATTATGTAGACAATAGTCATCCAGTGGCTTTCCAATCCATCACTGTTCTTCATTTAAAGTTAAAATTGAGACATAAATGCAGGCGTTCTGGATACAAACTAGACAGACTCACGTGTCACCATCCTCTGAAAGAAAATTCAGCATGTTAGTGACCTCTTCCCTCCGCTGCCGAACAAGCTCTGGGTCTGATACCGCCAGTCCGTCTGTGCTTGCAGGCTCGCTCAGAATCATGGTACCGATCCCGTCAGAAAGACACCCCACCAGCGCGTCGTCATTAATCGAGTCTCCGATGGCAGAGTCCAGTCTCTCTCCCCCGCTAATTGACACACAATCCATGGCGCTCTTGTTTTCAGACTCATCTGGCAAAGCTTTATCAGACACAGACCGATCAGGTGGCCATATCTGTTCGGCCTTGGTGTAGGACACATACGCACCATCAAAACCGAGCCCGACACCGCCTAAGGAGTCAAGCCCGCTGTCACACCAGTCCTCCGGGACAGCGTCCATCGCTCCTTGTTTCTCCATCATGTAGTTCGATCCAGGCTGTGCATTTTGTATCCGAGAGGCATCGTAAATATCTCGCGTCCCCTCCATCTATTTCCAAATCGCCCGTTCTTATAGTGTCGGCTGTAACGAGAGAGGCTGCCTTTCCTAACACACAACTAAGCAACGCTGTGCGTCGATTTCACTTTATCCCGACGGTTTCGTTTCGATAGTGTTGATGTTTTTAGATAAACGAAAAGTGCCTTTTCTGGACAAATTGCCGAACAGCAGCGGCAAGCGCTGTCGCACATGCCTCAGATTTCCTCCATGTCCTAAGCATTATAAAACTACAAATCGCTCACAGTGTGAGCAGTTTGCTTTTGCCCAGATTGTCCAGAAAAGGCCGTGTGGCTGCGTAGGTGTTTTCCTGGGGAATTCCCAAAGCCACTTTTGTAACCAGACACCACGGAGTGCACACACACACACTGCGCGTGCGCAAGTCCAAAAGGCGCGCACGCGCAGTAAGCGTACACTAAATGGATATTTATCTTAGTTATTAAGGTAGATTCTTTGGGAACTCCATCCCGTTATTAGGGTTTTCCTAG
>JAZGTI010016576.1:0-12702 GCA_036877585.1 Botia kubotai
CCTGTTAGCTGGGCAGTGAGCTGCATACAGCTGTCCAGAAAAAAATCAACAGCCAAAGAATAGCAGTGAAATTGTTGCAGGCTCGTGTGTGTTAGTGTGTGAAACATCTGCTGAGAGAAAAACATGCAGAGAAGTGAGGACGCAACACAACAAGAGAGAACCGCGTCACTCTTCCTCTGCTCTCTTTTATGATTCGTTCAGCAGGCGGTTAATTGCTGTCATGCGGGACGAGGGGAGAGGGGGAGAGACAGACGCCCCTCACCGTCTGTTCTCACGACTGCTGCTGAAGAGCTTGATCATGTCTGAGAGGAACAGACGCCGCACCTCCATCATATCCGCGCCGGGTGTGGAGTTCTTCAACAGTGTGGCCACCACCTTCAGAATCACTGAGGACAACCAATAGAAACACAGATTCTAATAACACAGCCAATCAAAGAAGTGATTGGTGTGACTTAAATAATGTGAGTAATATAAATAATAAGAGCACATGAATAAACACACAATCATCTATATTATATGCTATTATTTCAGAAGCAAACTGCAACCTTATTTATGTAATTGTACAGTAAAATGTTACTTTCGTTGACTAAAATTATGTCATAGTAAAGTGGACAATTAATTGACAAATTAATTAAGTAAAAGTAAAACAATTAATTAACAAGTAAAACAATTCAATTTGATTACATGTAAAGGACATTTTCACAGAAAGGCGAAACTGCGGATCACAATAAAAACAGTTGAAACACATGTTAGCAGTGGACTCGCAAATGAAGGCAAGAATTTACTCGGATTCTGGATCTTCACAGTGGAATCGGGTTCAGGATGAGGCTTATGAACGACCTGTGTGCACACCTGCTCTGTCAGAATCTAGACAGGAAACAGATTACATGAGACTCATGGACACACACACACAGATATAACATCAGTCATCATGAAGGCTCTTTCACCTGAACTATTACACAAACAGATGAAGATTCAGTTCATAAAGATAATGGAAAAAAGAAAAGTCTCAAATTTACATAAGACATTATTCTATGGGAAGATTGTAAGAACGTTTCCCTAACATTTCCAGTAAGTAACAAAAACCTTAAGCATGTTATTTTGAATAAATATAGTCAGAATGTTCCTGTGGAAGTTCAAAACGTCCATTTTTTTGCATGTTTTTTTTGCTTGTCAAACTTTAAATTCTGTCATGTTTTTAAAACGTTCCACTAACCACTTAAGAATAACATTTTAGATATAAGATATATAACGTTAAACAGATGTTCTACTAATGTTACTGCAAGAACATTTTTGACAACTGAGTGAACTTTTTGAGAACGTCAGCCAACGTTTTGAGAACATTCCCTGTTAGCTGGCTAAACACTATGTAAACAGGTGTTACTATACTGAGTTGTGACTATACAATAATAGTATTTTAACACAAATGTAACGCCATATAGACCAATCATCACCCAGCACTGGATCTATCAGTTTTTTAATTACCTCATAGAGTGTGTTGTATGTAGTAATTGACAGTGTGTTGGAGTGCAGCAAGAGTCTCTCGCCGAGCAGGGTGAAGAGGCTGTTTGTGTGCATTATTTCCACCTTCCTCCTGTGAAGACACACAGAGAATGTAGTTCCACTGCTAACTTCTAATATTCCTTATGCACGTAATGTCACGCTAGCGGGATCAAGCGTGGACGGCGACGAAGCTCGACACCTCTCGGCGAGGTGTCAGGAACCGTCAGCTCCACACACAGAATAACGAAGCAGTCGCCCCTACAGACTCCAGAAGTGCCAAACATATCACAGTCATAAACTACGCAAAAATGCATCACGCTGAGAAACTGTCAGAACAAGATGTTTGCTAGCCGCAGCTCTGCCTGAAAGCATACACAGGCCGTTTAGGAAAAACGGGGGTCGTACAGCAAACTGACAAGCCGGCCATGAGCAGGTTTTAAAGCGCCTCTGAGCAGGCAGAACGGAGCCGCTCGATGGAGGATACGCTAATGGTGACAAAAAGCAAATGTGGGTTTTATGCGCGCTGCAGGCTAACAGCAGTGCAACTCTGCAAATGTTAATGGACTTCTGAAGTTCTAAAGGCAACCATGATGGCCTCAAAGACAAGATTTTATGTTCATATTACTGTTTATATAAGGGAAGCGGCCATATTCATGCGCTTATCCTCACACGCACGCTCAGAAATGCAAATCTAGGATATATCGCACGCAAATATTTGCAGAGAGATACAGTAAAGCGTTTGAAGAGAGAGCACGTAGCTCCATATAGGTGCCTGTTCTTTCATGCCAACCCAAAAGCTCTGAAAGCATCTAGGGAACACCTCACACAGGCAGAAGAGTCTGGAAATTTCCATAAAAATAAGGACGTCGTCCTCACATGACCACAAAACTCACCTTGGAAAGGCGGAGGAAAAACACACACACACACACACACGGGCCCCTGAAGACTCACATCACACAACTGCAGAAAAAATCTCTCTTGAAGGGTGAGCAGCTGATTTACTCACTTGTGGCCCAAGTGTTTGAGGAAATATGCCAAGACCTTCAGCGCTTGAACTCGAATGCCCTCACTTTTAGAAGTCAACAGTTTGTACACCACCCTGGAAAGACATGAGATGAAATGACCAAACATGAGTTCGCATCAATGATTTCACTGTTAAAGGTTTTACTGTTAAACAGTTCTGTGCCTTCCATAGAAAATACACATTTATATGCATATATTTATATATATATATATTCATACTGAGTGATTGCTGTCAGAATGTGAAGACACCAACGTAACGAGAACGTTCTGGGAAGGATCTCGCACCCTTCACAGAAACAGTGTCTTTATAAGGAATGAAAAGGGTCCTGAAATATATTGTTTGGCTCGTGCTACCAAAAACGATAAAAAGCTACTAAAAAAGTGATGCATTTGAGGTTTTGACATCGTAAACCGCCATAAAGACGTTCATCAAAACAAATCAGCCATTCACAGCCAAACCCGAAATATCTCCATCAAATCCATCAATATTTCATTAGTCTGACACGGAGAGTGTAGGTTTGATCCCACTTGTCAAAAAAACAAATAAATATAGAAATATTACCACAACTTGTGTGTCGAGTCTTCTGAATTATTCATGACTGTATCATGTAGGCAAACTCCATCACAGAAGACAAGAGGAAATACGATGAAGTGTGACTCTGAGGAAAGTGTGCATGGCTGAGAAGGTCTCTCACCGGATGCCGTTCCTCTGGTCAAAGGCAGGGATCATGGAGGCCGGGTGCTCGGACATGAGGGCCACCAGCAGTTGAAGAACATCATGAAGGTTCTCATCCTGAGCAGAGGAAAACCAAACATCATCAAGGCAATCATCTGCTGCAGGACATCTCAAGCTTTTGGATGCCCCAGCTGTCCACTACATTATTGTAGTGAGTTTTGAGGTAAAACTGAGGTAAAACTGCAGCTGTACCTCATGCAGGGTCAGCAGATAGTTCAGAATACTCTGCAGCTCGTCCTCCTTAATGCCTCGATCCTGACCAATCAAAAGAGAGAAGAGAACAAGCAAACGCTAAATGTTGAGTAGCACTATCCCAGCTAACAGGGAACGTTGTCAGAATGTTGCCTAATGTTCCCTACAAACTCTATCAAGGTTATCAAAAAAGCTCTTGTAGTAATGTTGGTTGAATGTTTTTAAACATTATGTATCATAGCAAAAAAACGTTATTCTTCAGTTGTTAGTGGAACATTGTAAAAACGTTGCAGGACGTTTTTTCCACATTAAATTTTTTTTGCTTCTGTTAAATCCTGCTATTGCCATCAGCAATTCTGACAAGCTGTGAATTATTATGACAAAACAATGAGAACAGAAACAAACAAGCGGTTAAAATTCAGCGAGGCTGTTTGTATTTGCTCAAATTACTGTTCGCTGTGAATCTGAGTTCTGACTTTAACAAGCTGCCTCTTATTATTAGGAAAGCAGCATGAACTGACTCTCACAGAAGAGTCAGTTTGAGCAGCGTCTCACACACTCAATTTCCCATTAATCACAGCACAGGCGATGATCTTTATGATGTTTCATTCACATTTTTCAGCGTCTAAAGTATTAATTATCATAAAGTGATAATGACATGGCAGATACTGTAGTTTTTAGTACAGTAAACACTGTAATCCAGAAACATGTACAGTGGTATGGAGGCTCGAACCTATAACCTTGCCCTGATCAACCAGCCCTGATCTTCAACCACTGCACCACAGCACTCCATACACAATCTTACATCTCTTACAGCTTATCAGATAAAATCACTATCTGTCTGATATTTACAGATAGCACAGTTACTACGGTTACTACACAAGAATGACAGTAAATACAGAGCTGGGCCAAATTAAGCTTACCTTGAGAACGAGTTGTTTGAAAAACAGCAGCATGAAGGCCCTGAGGGACGTGATCTCCTTCTGTGAGGGCCGGGGCCCGTCTGTAAACACAGAGGTTACACTCTTACTACAGGTCACATTTCACAAATACTGCCATTAGATTCACAGCGAGAGGGTCAGAAAGTGTTGTGCTCTTTAGCAGAGAATCACTTCATGGACAGACGCTTCTGAAGGCCAAGAGGAGCGTGACAGAGGTCAAAGTCCTCTTAGAACAACTGAGCTCTTATTAACTCCAGACCGGACAGAGATCAACATGCTGCAGTTCATCTCAGTAACATCTGTGAAACATCACATCATTCCACGGCAGTTTCACCACCACGCGCACGTCAATGCGTCGGCCAGTGCACGACAGCTCTTCATTTGCCCGTTTATCACAGACGGTCTGAGCGCTGATATAAAATGAAGCACAAATTGATTAGCTGTCATATTCACAGACTCATCTCAGGAGGACCAATCGTCACGACTCGTTCGTTACAACGCTCCCTGAAACGACTACTGTCTGTGTAACTGTAACTGTGATTTAAAACGGCTTTCTGTCTGTGTTCATATGACAGAAGCAACTGTAAAAAAACTGTCTGTGAATTTATCTAGTGCCGGTTTCATTTATTAAGCCTAGTGCAGCGTGATTATTTGCAAACGGACTGTTTTTCTATTTATTAAAATAAAAACACACACTCACACACACATACACTTCCTGTTTCTGATTGTAACAGAACAACAATCCAGTTGTTTGTGAACAAATTCTGCTGGGAAAACTGGATCAAACTGGAACTGTATTATGTGGAAAGAATAATTTTCATAACTTTTATATTTGTTTGCATTCATTTGTTTGGAGAAATGTATGAGTCTGGGCGGGAAAAAGTCACTTAAGTAACTAAATATGAGGATAAAAACTGCTATTATAATCAGACGAGAATGATTTTTTATTGATGTTTAACAAAAACACGTTTACTTTCCTTTACAATTATCTGAGGGGGCAGAAAAGTGACTTACACTGAAGAATCGCACGTATATAAAATGACCGAACCTGATTAAGTCAATACTCCGTCATTTGTCTCTCTCACAGACCGAGTAAAAAAGAAAACTAAACAAAATGGAGTATATAGCTCTCATTAATCTGAACTGCCAATTACAGCACTAAAACTCAAATTAAATGTGTAATTTAATTAGCAAACACCAGAACTCAAATCTCGGAGACTTCAGACGAGTGCCGCAGATCAATGGCAGCTTTATCTCTGACTTAACGAAAACGGCAAAAAAATGTATTTATAATGAATTCACCTGTCTAGCAGATCTCATTAAAAGAGCACAGACTTAACAGATTTAAAGAAAAGCTAAACAGATCAATAGAATGACCGATATCTTTTATTTAATAACGTGTCTTCTGTGGCCTGTTACTGAATGGAAATATAAATGCACACCTCAAATACTGTCTCTTATTTGCCAGGAATAATGAATCTGGCATTGTGCCAAACACATAATCAATACACATGTGCTCTCATACTCTCCCTGCGCTCTGCCCGGTTTCTAAGACGCAGCCAAACAATATCTGTAAAAGCTTCTTATCGGAATGGATGAGTGGAACACAAAAGTGAAATTAAAACAATCTCTTCAAAGCGTAAATATTAATGCAAACCGCAGTAAATATGCCAGAATTGAGTCTGGAGTCCTGCTACGACTTACAGTAGGTTCTGAAGACAGAACAATGTGAGAATGAAGTCAAGAGAAAAGTTTTTTCGCCTCATGGAGTTTGGCACAAAAGCTTTACAGAGCAGGACTGAAGGTGGGCTGTGTAGAACCGCAGCTAAACATCAGCAAAGCTGATTAACTGCGTGTGGTCAAGCATACACAGTGTTTTACGCTTTAAAAAAGAATTTGAAGCTTCTAGCTATGCGAGTTTGATTTCACGCGCCGTTGCATTTCAAAACGTGTCACAAGCATGCTTTGCATTTTTCAACGTTGCCACAACGTTGCATTTGCGGGCAGTTGCGGCCTGTCTTAGTGGCGCAATATACATGTTTACTTTAACAAGAGTATTTTCATTTTTGTTGAGTTATACTTATATTAGAATTAAATTAGTTAAAGGTGTTAAATTAGTTAATGGGTCATTATGATATATGTACCGTTGTGAGGCGGGGTAAGAAAATTATGTTAAACCCTGATCTGTCATGCATTTGCCCAATAATTTTAAACAAACAAAAAGTTACAGATTGTAGCTTTAAACTAGCAACATATTGCTATTCATATTGCAACTAGCTATACCTTAAAAAAAACATCCCACATTTGGCCCAGACACTTCAAGGTAAACTGTATCGCCCCCCTGAGAACTGAGGTTTGTTACCGCCACAGTTATGCAACAAGCACATTAAACATGCACAGCTGAACCGCATTGGCGAAGCACCAGCTTCTGCGCTCGCATGCTTGCGTTGCGCATGCATCTGGCCTGAGGGAGCCCTTCAGTGTTTCTCAGGACACTGTGAGTCTGCAAACAGCACGCCACCGTGATGCATGACTTTCATTTGCACGGAGCCGCATGCTTTTCGAGAGAGGGAGAGTGAGCGAGAGATTTCACCACTGCAGTCAGTGGATAGCTGACGTGGCTCTAATCTAAAACAGCAGTCTTTGTTGCGCTAATTGAACACTTTATTATGTTCCAGCACGGCTTTCTTTATTACGATCCTATTGTGAAAAAGACAAAAAAAGGGCCGCGCCGTTTGACAAATGAAGAATAAATCAATGCCGACCGGCAAACACAGAGAACAGCCTGCTTGGCAAGCGAGGGATGAATTCTTTAACATACTTCAGCGACGCTTCTGTAAGACCTCTGCACTCGGTGTGACTGTGACTCGTGTTGGAGTGTGTCCTTGTGTCACAAAGGTTTTGAGATTCATGACGGTGTATTAATCTCGCCGCCAGCTGCTTCTCCAGATAAGATAGTCTT
Source organism: Botia kubotai (assembly GCA_036877585.1). Classification (NCBI taxonomy): domain Eukaryota; kingdom Metazoa; phylum Chordata; class Actinopteri; order Cypriniformes; family Botiidae; genus Botia; species Botia kubotai. The sequence goes on from JAZGTI010016576.1 coordinate 7,358, forward strand.
TCATCATCTTTGCTTTGAATCGTCTTTTAATAGAATTGAAGCGCGCTTGTGCGCCTGTTACATTCTTTGAATTCCGAAGCGTTTTGTCTTTATCTCAACGGGAATCAGTTCTGTGGTGTTTCACGCGAGTCTGAGGAAAGACTCATTAATTATCTGAGTAAATCTCTCTCTTTTTTTCTCCTAAAGACGACTGTGAGAAAATCAGCTTTTGTTGTGACTTATTTTGGAACATTGTGCATCAAGTCAAAGCTACGCTTTATAAACAGCTTCTGTGGTATTAAAAAGTCTTAAACTTCTTAAACATTTGAGATGAAAGGGCGTTCCGTGTTTTGTGGGCAAGAATTCACTTAGGTGCAGAAATACACGCTTCACGCTTTTACACTTCCCAGAATGCCGCGCTCCAAAGACTCGCGCTGTAAGTGTCTTTACCGTTTAAGGTGTTAATTTTACTCAATGTTGTACTCTTGTGCTTTAACAAACAACAAAATAGTTCTAAAATAGCAGAAAGTATAAAGCATAAACTTCTGACCTCGAAAACGAGTGATTTATTCAGGGAATACTGGTGAATTATTCAGAGGACACGAGAGTCTAAAGAAATGTCTAGCTGTGGTGCTCTCAGCCTAGCTGGAGATCTTTACAGGCTGAGGCATGAAAACAAGAAGAAAAGAGAAGAAGAGGAGACTGTGCACCTGAAAGTACATCACAAGACACCAGAGGAATGAAACAGAGAAAGTGGTTGAGTTATAAAAAAGCAGCAAAGGAGATTAGAGACAAAAAGAAAGAAATTTTCAGTCATGAAAGTCTAGCAGAGAGCTGCTCTATGGTCCAGTGTGAGTCATGCTGCTTACAACCCACACTGCTAACCTGCTGCTACCCAGCTAACAGGTGCGTAAAGTTATAAAAGAAGTTATTAAAGTAAGATCTTTTAAAGTTATTAAAAAGGTTTCTGTATTTATAACTAGCTGTGTATTAAAATGTGTGTGCGTGTGTGTGTGTGTGTGTGTAATTGTGTGTCTGAATGTGTGTGTGTCTAATTGTGTGTCTGAATGTGTGTGTGTGTATGTGTGTGTCTGAATGTGTGTGTGTGTTTGTGCGTGTACAAGAGGCGATGTACCCAGGCCTTTGGGTGTGATGCCACTGGTGTGGGTTGGGTTGATGGTCCAGTAGTAATACTTCAGTATGTGCATGATCTGCAGGACGGTACCCACACGACGGATGGTGTTGTAAATGGTTGCCGTGCCGATGAACTCTGCCGAAAGATAAGTGTACAGAGAGAGCTGCACCTAAACAACAGAAACACACACAGTTACAGTTACAGTTACTGCTGCCTCAGGTCGCAAAACAAAACTGTGATTATTACTTTCCATCTTCTGACTGTCTTAACTTTTTCCCACAATTTGTCATTATGAGTCTGCTCTTGTCAGTTTTCCAGGGAAGCTACACCTGTGCTGTTAAACAGCAGCTCTTGTGTACACATTCACTGAAATATATCGTTCGGGACAAAAACACAGCCAAAAGACTCAGAGGTTTGTTTGTAAGCGACAGGTCAAACCTGACTGGTGACAGTGCTGAAGGAAAACCCTGGAGGGCCAAACCAGCTGATGAAGGTGCATAACTCATCCAATTAAGGTCCACTCATGCAGTTCTGCACCTTCACCAGACACGACGGGGGAACGAATGAAGAGAGGATATAAAAACATGACGCAAGCACATGAACTCTGCTGGCCTGGGCTGAAAACAGCTGCTTCTAGCTCAGAGCATTATTCTGAACTAGTCTCACGCTCTCTCTGTCTCTCTTTACCCTTCTTATTTTTTCTGATTTATCTCTCTTCCCTTGCTATATTTTTACGTTTTATTTCTGTCTGTTTGTCCTTATTTCTTTGTCTGTCTGTCTTTTTGTCCGTCTCTTCTTTGCCTGTCTTTCGTTGTCTGTCTGTCTGTCTGTCTTTCACTCTTTCCGTCTTCCTCTTTTGTCCTTTTCCCTTCCTCTCTTATTTCCGTCCTTTTGTCTTGCCTCTCTCAGTTCTTTTGGAGCCAGTACAAGCTTCCAGGAACGAAAGCTCTTTGTTTCAATCTTGTGTTTGTTTTCATATCTGCTTTATTTATTCATGGCAGTCACCAGCCGTGAGGAAACCGGGGGGAATATATTAGTAACACAGAGGCTTGTGTCTCTTAGAAATGCCTCATCCAGATCTTCATGGGTCATTACAGAGCAAAGCGGGGACACGTTTCAAACACACCTCTGAATTTACCAACCAACTGTGACAGGAGCGTTGCCAAGACGTGTCATCGTGTGTTCGGGAGAAACATCGCTATCAGTCACTTTCCCCTCAAGAACTGCTGATGTATGTTCATCTCAACTATCCAAAGTTTCCTGACAGATTTAAACTAAAATCAAGTGCAAGAGTGTGAAGTTGACTCCGGGTTAAAATGATTTTAATAACAAAGAAATATGTGGTTTAAGAGCCGTGAAAAGAGCTTTTCAAGACTAATGTACTGCTTTTAAAAAACACTCTCTGCTTTTAAAAGACATTAAATAAAAAGCCTAGACAGGTGCGTGTCAAAGTCAATATGAAACGCCATTTGCAGCCCATTTGACATGTATAAGGTGTCTTATTTTCCAGTGCAACAGGATATTCAGCAGGTATTAAAAAGAGATTTTAATGAATGGAGTCTCTACATAACAGACGGCCGGTTTAAATGAACAGAAGTGATGACATCAGACAAAAAGGAACATCATTTCAGAAAGACAGCAAGTCATTTATTCACAATAAGGAACATGTGTTTAGAAAATACACCACAACAATTTTAATTTAGTGCTCTGATGTGAAGTCTGTCTGTCTGTCTGTCTGGAGAATGTCATTCTGTGTTCTTCTGTCTGGGTCACTACGGTCACTGCGACACCAGCCCAGCTAACAATTTTATGTTGTATGAACGTTTCCCTAAAGTTTCCATTAAGTAACAAACACATTCAAAATGTTTTTTGAAGTTCCAGGACTGTCCAAAACGTCCAGCTTTTTAGATTTGTATTAACGTTATTCAGTTTTTCAATTCTGTAACGTTTAAAACATTCCACTTACAACATAACGTTTTTGATATATGATATATAATGTTAAAAACATTTTACTAACGTCACTGCAGGTACTTTGACAGAACTTCTAGAGAACGCCAATGTTCCTTGTCAGCTGGGATGTGATAAGATGCTTCTACATGTTGTCATGTCTCATGCGATGACCAGTATCTTCTGGTAATGGGTTTCATGAAGACATATTATTGCTCACCTTGGCGGGTGTGTGAATCCAGATCGCAGCGTTAAACAGGATGTGGTCACAAAGCTGTTTGAGGAGAGGTGCACCGTGGGTAAGACCATCCAGATATTTGGCGAATGAGAGGAACTGCTCCAGAACCGCTCTGGTGACGTGAACCCGCGATGACTGAGAAACATTTGAGTTACAATTTGTTAAATATATGCAACGAAGATATGACCAATCTCAGTTGAGTATGCACACAAATGCATGAAAGACGACTAATCTCAATGCAGTATGCAAATAGATGTTTGAAAGAAGATCAATCTTGATGCAGTATGCAAATATAGTTCATGACATCATCACATTTACGCTCATCAAAGATATTTTTGAATGATCAAACCTTCACAATGTTAAATTATTCGAAACCCAAAAGTGGACAGAAAATCTATATTTGGACAAAAATGACCTACAAAATGAAACAAAATCTGCCCCGTCTGTAAGCGGATGGGTAAACACAGTAGGAAATAAACAGGTCTAAACTGGTACTATCTAAACTGGCACTTCAACACATTATCAGTCTTAACTGGCACCTGTGGTCTGGGCAGGCGTACGGTTTGAGAGAGGTGTGACTATAGATACAGCTGAAACAGATGGTTGGATACGTGGTAATGAGACGGCTAGCAGCAGGAGCGCTCAGGTAATGACTGCCTCAGATTTACAGCCGCCGTTGCTAAAATGACAAAGCAAGAGTTTTACTTTTACTTACAGGACTCAACTTTAGAAGCAGCCGAGGGGACGTTAGGATTAAAAAATAAAGCCAGCGATGAATACGTTCACAAGAAAGAGATGACAGTGAGTTCATCTGTATGCCATCGCAATCACAGCGCGGTCGAGGGCGAATAAATCTGCTCTGTTAAATCGACACTCTTTGTGGAAATACTGAAGTATGCTTCTGTCATTCATCAAACATAATGCAACGTTTCGCCTTATAATGCGTCGCCTCAAGTCGGCGAGATCTCTGTTCAACTCCTGCTGTCAAAAGCTGGAGTGAGCGGAGGTCACGATAACTCTCTCTGAAAGAACAAACCTCAATACTCCTAATTGTTTAGAAAAAAGAGCAAGTCGCTGTGCGCCTTGAGCATTATGTTAAAACAATCTGAAAATGACAGATGTAGACTGATAAAAACAGCTTAAACTTGCCATTTAAAAGTATTGTGTGTGTTCTATGCTAAAACACTTCCTGCTATCTGCCATTGAGGAGAGTTTTGTATCTGATGCACAGCGACGACTCTCAGTAAACCATCCGCACCGTAATTTCCCTGGAGTGGCACTTTCGACTTTATTTTGTTTGTTTCAGAAAGGAGGACCATAATACCTGGAGCACTGACTGACTCCATAAATCCACACAATGTCTAACACTCTAGAACACTTTACCAGCAACTCTCCTAAACTGTAATGCTTTTAAGAGCCCTCCAAAACCGGGCACTGGCAAAATATTCTCCATAATAATGAAATATTTTGCATGCAAAATACAAAAAATAGATTCATCAGAACACAGTACATTAATAGGATTATGTTTTTTGGGTTAGGATGGTTTAGTCACAGCACAGGTACAGTACACAATTTCTGAGAAACACTGTTGAACATTAAAATCAACGCTCAAACAAGTTTTGCTAGATGTCTGTTCTGTGATGGGCTGATAGTTCTGGCTGGGCTAATAGGAGAAGAAACAAAAAAAGGGAGATCCACACAACACCATCACACTCTGGTAGCCAATCAGCAACAGGGGGCATGTTCACCAGCTGTTGGTCGGTGGCTGTGTTGCACAACGTGTTTGTTATTTTAAGGGTGGAGCAATGAAGGGAGGGATGTGTTTGAGGGGACTGTCAAATTTCAAATATTAACAGCGTTTCTAAGAAATCCTGCACTGCACCTTTAAAAACAAAAGAACAGTGAAATGTACCTTTTCCAGGAGGTACCCAATCACCAGGAAACCCTTCCCACCAAGCATCTGCTCCTGCATGGCCACAGAGCTCTTGAGAAGCTCCATCAGGAAGGCCAGGAGAGTGGAACTGCAACACAGAGAACATCTTAGAA